>CAUYPK010164552.1:0-22909 GCA_963574355.1 Loris lydekkerianus | reverse complement strand
AATGTATCTGCGAGATAAAGCAGCAAACATAAGAACCTCATATGCTCAATCCTGCTCTCCAGTGTGATTCCAAAAGCCCCTGACTCTGTGACAACATACAGCTCCCCAGAAGGACGCTCTGAAGACAAAAGCACAGACCACAGAGCCCCACTTCTCTTCTCAAGTCATTGTATCCCATAATATGCAAATTACCCTGGTCCTGGCCTTTCCCTGCATGTACAATAATATATGTAAGATCTGTAACCCTGTGCTGAATCTCTACTGCCTGTGTATAAATTCAGCCAAAACACTGTGTTGTGGGGTGGCGCCTGTGGCTCAAAGGGGTAGGGCGCTGGCCCCATATGCCAGAGGTGGTTGGGTTCAAACCCAGCCTTGGCCAGAAACTACAAAAAAACAACAACACTGTGTTGTGTAGTGGGATAGACCTCCCTGAAAGGTCACTGCTGGGCTGTGGTCCTCAGAAAGACTTTGAAATAAAACCAACTTTAATCCTCTCAAAGCTTGACTTTTTTCCCTTTAGTCAACGCCTATAACACATAAAAATTGAGAGATTTGCAGAATCTGGGTCTCTCTCTCTTTTTTTTTGAGGCAGTCTCACCATGTTGCCCTGGGTAGAGTACTATGGTGTTACAGCTCACAGCAACCTCAAACTCTTGGGCTCAAGCGATTCTCTTGCCTCAGCCTCCCAAGTAGCTGGGACTACAGGTGCCCACCACAATGCCTGGGTAATTTTTTTTGCTGTTGTTGCAGCTGGCCTGGCTGGGTTTGAACCTACCAACTTCGGTGTATGTGGCTGGTACCGTAATCACTGTGCTACAGGTGCTGAGCCTTTTTTTTTTTTTTTGAGACAATCTCACTCTATCATCCTAGGTAGAGTGCCATGGCATCATAGCTCACAGCAACCTCAAACTCTTGGGCTTGAGCAATCCTCTTGTCTCAGCCTCCCAGTACTGGGACTATAGGTATGCGCCAGCATGCCTGGCTAGTTTTTCTTTCTTTCTTTTTTTTAGTAGAGATGGGGTCTCACTCTTGTTTAGGCTGAGCTCAGGCAATTCGCCTGCCTCAGCCTCCGGGAGAGCTAGGATTATAGGCATGAACCACCGTTCCCAGTCTAACCTTGCAAAGTCTGAGCCTGTGGTTTTCCCAGTCCCTGCTCCCCGGTTTTTGTTGTCTGCCTAACCCCTGGCCCACTGCCCTGTATTTGCTGGAACCACCCAATTCCATGTCTGGGAACCAGAAGACCTCTAGATCAGAGCTCAGGTTGATCTCGAACTATTCCCTCCTACTAATGGGAAAGGCCTGTGGTCTGACCTGGGAGGAGGAAGACCTGGTGGCGGAGTTTTTGGGGCTTCCTGAGGAGACTTTTTTTGAGACAGAGTCTCACTATGTTGCCCTCGGTAGAGTGCTGTGGCATCACAGCTCACAGAAACCTCCAACTTTTGGGCTGCAGTGATTCTCTTGCCTCAGCCTCCCAAGTAGCTGAAACTACAAGTGCTTGCCACAATGCCCAGCTACTTATTTATTTTAATTTATTTTATTTTAATTTAATTAATCGATTTTTTTTGAGACAGAGCCTCACTTTATGGCCCTGGGTAGAGTACCATGGCATCACACAGCTCACAGCAACCTCCAACTCCTGGGCTTAAGCGATTCTCTTGCCTCAGCCTCCGGAGTAGCTGGGATTACAGGTGCCCACAACGCCCGGCTATTTTTTTTGTTGTTGTTGCAGTTCGGCCGGCGCCGGGTTTGAACCCTCCACCCTCGGTATATGGGGCTGGCGCCTTACCGACTGAGCCACAGGCGCCGCCCTATTTATTTATTTTTTGTTGTTGCAGTTGTCATTGTTGTTTTAGCAGGCCCAGGCCAGGTTTGAATTCGCCTGTCTTGGTGTATGTGGCCAGTGCCCTACCCACTGAGCTATGGATGCCGAGACCCCTTTAAAAGCATTATGTGTGTGTGTGTGTGTGTGTGTGTATATATATATTTTTTTTTTTTTAATTTTTATTTATTTATTTTTTGTTTGAGACAAAGTCTCAAGTTATTGCCCTGGGTATAGTGCCAAGGCATCATAGCGCACAGCAATCTCCAACTTGGGCTCAAGCGAACCTCTTGCCTCAGTTTTTTTTTTTTTTTTTTTTTTGCAGTTTTTGTCTGGGACTGGATTTGAACTCGCCGCCTCCGGCATTTAGTAGGGCCGCGCGCTACTCCTTTGAGCCACAGGCACCGCCCAGTTTGCCTGTTTTTCTATTTTTAGTAGAGATGGGGTGTCGCTTTTGCTCAGGCCGGTCTCAAACTCCTGAGCTCAAGCAATCCACTCGCCTGGGCCTCCTAGAGTGCTGGGATCACAGGCGTGAGCCACGGCGCCCAGCGTAGTTTTTAGAGCAGTTTTAGGTTCACAGCAAGATTGAGTGGGAAGTAGAACACATTCCTTTTTACACATAGCTATTTACTCTATACTTGGAACAATCCACCCAAACATTTATCCCATTTTCACTTGAGACCACTTTGCTTTTTCACTGAACCAGTCCCCTCTTTCCCTGATCTAGAATTGGGTGAAATTACAGTATCACTTAAAGTTGCATCTCACTGAATTTTCCTCCTCAGGACGACCACCAGACCTCGATGACAAGTCAGCTCCACGATACGGAACAGAAACTCCAGGTGTGAGGCCGCCTGCCCTGCCCACAGGCGCCAGCACGGAGCCCTCTGGCTCTGCCAGGTGGGACTGCTGGGCGGACGAGCAGCTGGGCGGGGCCGACGGCTGTGGGGCGGTAGGCAGAACCTGCGCCGCTCAGCACCTGCAGGCGGGGCCCAATGCATTCCCAATACTAAGAAGACAAGGGTCCAGGGCCCTCTTCAGGGGCTCTCTGTCCCTGCAATGTTGAGAGCTGCCGGGCTGCGGTCCCGGTGCCCACCGACTTTGGGCGTCGCGGCGCTGCGTGGCTAAATATCACCGAGTCGCAGACTCCGGGTGCGCGGCGGACTGGGCGAGCTTTTGAAATCGACCAGCGCAGCGCGCGCGGCGGCTTCTACGCTCCGCTCATTGGTCTTCCCGAAGAAGGCGGACGCGTTCCCGACCAATTGGAGGCCAGTGGCCAGTCGGGGAGAGATACAGCTCCGCACGCGCGTGCGCCAGTGCTGGCCCGGGGCCCTGATTGGCAGGCGCGCGGGGCGGGGCAAGCACTGCTGCGTGACAGTTGCCGCCGGGGGCGGGCGAGACGGGGCTCCGGAGAGGTAGTGTAAATAGAGCCGAGGTGGCCCTACGTCAGCCCCGCTACCTCTGGGAGGGCCACGAGGAGCGCCAGGGGGCGATGGAAGGAGATGAGCAAGAGCGGCGGCGCAGAAAGGTGGAGGCAGGACGAGCGAAGGTAAACAGCAGAGCTTCCAACACAGCTCCGGCGGGAAGTCCTAAGGGCAGGCTCCGGTGCTCGCCAGCGTCCTCTCTCAGGAGAGCACGTAATCGGCCGCCGCCAAAGTCTCGCTTTTCACTCGGGCTCCGGAGGAAGCTGCCTCTTGTCTGCCGCCATCATGAATCCACCTCTCTCTGCCTGTGCCCGTCCGGGTCCTGGTCGCAGCCAATCAGCGTCCTGGGCGCGCAGCGTCTCGTAGGCGGGCCGGGTTCTCGACTCGCCAGGGCGGGGAGGCGTGCGCCTGCGCAGTCACCGGCGGGCCGCTGGTACTGGCTGGGGCTTTACGCTGCCGGGGAGACTTGAGGGCTACCCCGGCATGGAGCGGTCGCTTGCAGAGCTGTCCCCAGGGCTGGTTCCCCCTTAAAAATTTTCCGTTTGCTTGTGTTCTGTGATGGTTTGTGGACAGGTCCGACTATGTTGCCCGGCTGCAGTGCTGGCGTCAGTACAGCCTCCAACCCCTGGGCCCAAGCGAGCCTCCTGCCTTAGCCCCCCTATTATCAGGGGCTACAGGCGCCACGAGGCCGGCTACTTTTTTTTATTCATTGTGGAATCGGGGTCTCGCTTTGCTGCCCAGGCTAGCCTCTAAGTTTTGGCCTCATGATTACAGGCGAGAGCCACCACGCCTGGCTTGCCATTTCTTGGCATATGGAAAGTTTCCTATTGGTGTGCGTGAGTTCGCAACAGGTCACAGCTGTGGCGTGGTGGTCGCTCCCGTGAACTCCATGTGCTTTGGAGTCAGGTTTCAATGAGAGATGTTGCTATTGTTTTCTGCCTCAGTTTTTACCTTAAAGAAAATTACTCCATTAGGTACACACTCTTCTCAGGGCGTATTGTGGGGACTAATACACGTGCTAAGTAGATGAGCCCCGCCCTAGCGACAGAGTGGAGAAGACCTTGGCACTTTGGGGGTGGCTCCCATTCCCTGTGCCACCCTGTCCTGGTGTGGGACCCCAGGAAGTTACCAGCTCTGTCAAGGAGTGAGGGAGAGCCACATGGACTTGTGTCTGAGGTCAGACAGGGTGCCACTTTATGAATTTCCTATGGACCAGCAAGCAGGGGATGTTTACTGCAAGTTCCTTCCCTGGAGGAGACCATAGGCCCACCACATTGTAGAGACCATCCAGAATACTAGTAATTGGGGTGAGGCAGAGGGAAGGCAGGT
Source organism: Loris lydekkerianus (assembly GCA_963574355.1). Classification (NCBI taxonomy): domain Eukaryota; kingdom Metazoa; phylum Chordata; class Mammalia; order Primates; family Lorisidae; genus Loris; species Loris lydekkerianus. Next base: position 18,337 of record CAUYPK010164552.1, on the reverse strand, counting down.
AGCAGGCAGAGGACAGAGGGTTGTCACTTAGGCTTCTTCTGGTGGTGAGACTTTTAACTGGGTTTTGAGAGGAAGGTCTGGCACACATCAGCCAGGAGGTGAAAGTGAACCCACAGTTGAGCACTTACTGTGTTTCTCAAGCTTGTGGTGGTTTGCAGCATTGAAGGTGAGGAAGGAACAAGGTGTCAGAGACCAGGCCTGTGCTGCAGAAAGGTAACTCTGCCACAGATGGTGGAATGTGATGGAGGAAGGCATTAAAATAAATGAAAATGGGGTTGGTATTGAAGGCAGTGTTGAGAGGCTTTTTTTTTTTTTTGTAGAAGTCTCCCTGCCCTCTGTAGAGTGCCACAACGTCACAGGACTCACAGCAACCTCCAGCTCTAGGGCTTCTGCGATTCTCCAGCCTCAGCCTCCCGAGCAGCTGGGACTACAGGCGCCTGCCACAATGCCCGGCTATTTTTTTGTTGCAGTTCGGCCCAGGCTGGGTTTGAACCCGCCACGCTTGGTATATGGGGCTGGCGCCCTACTCACTGAGCCACAGGTGCTACCCGAGAGGCTTTTTTTCGTGTGAATAGCTTTGTGTAATTTTCCTGTGTCACGTGAGATTGTGCACTTGTATTATCGTTTACACAGATGTTTGTTAAATGCATGTATTTTTATGGCTTGTCATTTGAGGGAATAAATGTCCCCTTGTGAAAAGCTGATGTTAGATTGCATACCTTTGGATAAGGTGTTAGTGGGAGATAGTGCATGCACATATAGTCTGAAGCCCTTGGATTTGAGAGCTGAGCAGAGCGAGGTTGTGCTTTCTAATGGGTGACATTCTGCGGAGGTCCCTGGTGCTTTAGTGAGCTGTGTCGTGAAAAATAGAACATCTGATTTCATAAAGGAAGATGTTAGATTGACCTGGCTTAATTAATTTTTTGCTATTTCTGAACCTGTCTCAGAATGCATGGCTAGCTAGGAAGTTTTGGCTGGGCTGTGTATTTCCTTCATTGGGGGAAAATGGGGGCAAGACAGGAGAGATTTAGCTTTTACATAATTTTTAAAAAGTGTGGTTTAAACTATGGATTTTCTAAATAGATGTATTTTTAAAAGTTTTACTTTTTGTACACTGTCAAAGGCTAGAAAAGCTATTCTGCTAATCAGCTGTGTTTTCTTTTGTCTGTATATAGGCATAATTAATAGTCCTGGATATAATTCTGAACTTTATCCTGGCCTCATAGATGTTTGTGGGAAACGGTCTGTTGGCTAGGTGTGGCTGAGTGGCCTGGGTCAGCCCTGGGGCCTCATGTTCCCCACCAGTCTGTGGACCTTGTGGTTCTGTTATTTTTTTCTCACTTACCTTTGCCTTTACTTCTTCTCTACGTTTTTGCGCAGCTTGCTCACTTCCGACAGAGAAAAACAAAAGGTGACTGTGCGAATTCGGAGAAAAAGACGGCGAAGAGGAAGGGCTCGGCTCTCACTGCGCCTGTCCAGGAGGAGAGTCCGGTAGCCCCTGCGGACAGGGTGCACCTTGGAGGAGGGGGTGTTTCCGCAAGCACAGCGTCCATTGACAACCCTGATGGGGTGAGAGGGGTGTTTGCAGCTCAGGTACACTTGCTCTGTGTTGTGTTTTAATACTTGCTTATCTTATGTTGTAGTCATTACTAGTGTAATTTACTACAAGTGATCTTTGGTGTGTTTTTGCCATTCGAAAGTGGGTCAAGAGGGTTTTATTTTACTTTACAAAAGGTGAGTAAATTTTTATTGTTTCACTTTTAATAAACGTTTTATCTCTTATATGATTTTGAAAAATTCAGGATTGACTGCTTAAAGGCAAGTGTCAGTTGTTGCTTCCTTGATAATACAGTTTTACAGCCATGAGTTCTATGTGTATGCATCAGCCCCTTGACAGGACACAGTTTTCCTTCAATTACTCTCAGGTGCACCTGAGTGGCGTCCTTGTCCTTTGCTTTTTTCTTGAAGGTGGGATGAGGAGGGAAGGAGGGCAGGTGTGTTGCTGAGGAAAGTGGGGTCTGCCACTTGTGGCCTGAACTGCATGGGTGAGTTTGGCTCAAAGTCATGATGTGTCTGGTCTGCCTTACTGGAAAAAAAAAAAAAAAAAAAATGGAATCGTTGCCAATTTTTTAAATTTGTGATATTCTACCTACAAATCTGGGATGTTTCTTCTTTTGAAAATTTCTAAGACCTTGAGGAGCTGCTGGGTGGAGCCCTCTGGTGGCCTGTGGCCAGTTCACTGTGCTCCCACTTCCTATTGTTGGGCAGGTCTGGGGCTGTTTGTCAGCTGCTATTCATCCCTGTCCTCTCAGGGAGAGCAAGTTCTCAGTGCCTGTCTCCTCACAGCTGAGAAGGTGGCAGCTATGTTGGGAGGTCAAGTGTTAACTCTCTGTGGTTTTTCTCTGACTGTTTCTCACCAGGGCTTTTGGAAGAATAAAACTCATGAAGTATAATTAATATTTATGATTGTTTTTTAAACTTTCAAATCAGAGAAGTCTTTTTTAAACTTTAAATTAAAAACTGGCCAGATGTCTCAACAAAGACAAAAAAGAAAAAGAATTGCCTGGGAGCGATGGCTCACGCCTGTGATCCCAGCACTTTGGGAGACTGAGGTGGGAAAATCACTTGAACCCAGGAGTTTGAGACCAGCTTGGGTCACATAGTGAGACCCCATCTCTACAAAAAATAAGAAAAATTGGCTTGGCGCCTGTGGCTCAAGTGGCTAAGGCTCCAGCCACATACACCTGAACGGGTGGGTTCGAATCTAGCCCGGGCCCGCCAAACAACGACAGCTGCAACCAAAAAAAAAAAATAGCCGGGCGTTGTGGCATGCACCTATAGTCCCAGCTACTTGGGAGGCTGAGGCAGGAGAATCACTTGAGCCCAGGAGTTGGAGGTTGCTGTGAGCTGTGTTGCTATGGCATTCTACCTAGGGCGACAGCTTAAGGCTCTTTCTCAAAAAAACCCCAAAAAACTAAAAACTATCTGGGCGTGGTAGTGGTGGTGCCTATAGTCCCAGTTACTGGGGAGACTGAGGTAGGAATGAATGGCTTGGGTGAGCCCAAGGAGGTCAAGGCTACAGTGAAATGCCACTGCACTTCAGCCTGAGTGACAAGTGAGATCTTATCTCTAAAAAAAAAGTAAATAAATTAAAAGGATTATAATTTAACTTCTCATTTTGAAATAATGCCAAACTTAAAAAATGTGTGAGTTCCTATCTTTACCCAGCTTCTTGAAATATTAACATAATGTATAATCTTAGTATAATTATCAAAGTCAGTTTCAGTTACCATTGAAAATGCTGTGAGCTGGCAGATGGGCCTAGCTCTGACTCAGAGTTTGCCCAGCATCCCACTGACACCCTTTTCTGGCCCAGGAGTCTGTGTTGCGTTTTATTGTTCTGCTCTCCTCCCGTGTGGGGCAGCTTCTCAGTCTTCCTGTGACACTTCTGGAAAGCACTAGCCAGTTACTTTGTAGAATGCCTGTCAGTTTTGGTTTCTTCGGTTTTTCCTGGTTTAGTTCAGATCGTGTTATGGCAAGAACGTTGTGGCAGTGAAGATGTTCCCTGTCTATTTATCACATGAGGGCATGTGGTTTTGGTATTTGGTATATCTCTTTACTGGTGATGCTAACTTTAGGTACTGTGGTGCTTGCTGGGTTTTTCCTTATAGACAGGTTACTATTTTCCCTTGTAGTTAACAAGTATATTATGTGGAGATACTTAGACTACAAATACCCTGTTTCTTATCATATTTTCTTCCATTAAAGTTGGTACACATCGGTGACTCTTGTCTGAATAGATACTACTGTGGTTCAGTGTCGGCCAAGTGACCCTTTGTTTCCGTCATTCCTGTTACATATGTTAATTGGCATTCAACTGTAACGAAGAACTGCTGTTTCTCCCTGATTTATTTTTATTTTATTTATTTACTTAGTAGTTCAGTTATTTATGTTGGTTTGGACTTACACTGGGCTCAGAATGGATGTTTATTGTATTCTATGGGTTTTAGTCCATCACATCAATGTTTTATATTGTTGAAATACGTTGGTTTGGGCATTGGGAGCAACTTGGAATTGCCTTGTGTACCCTTGAACACGCCCTCATCATTCATTTTCTGACTGCTGCCTTACCTTCTGGCTCCACACATCTCCAGGCTTATTTTGTCCTTTCCTTGTTGCAGCCCTGCAATTAACCATTTCTTCAAGGAGTCCTGGTTCCTTTTAGTGGGGAACTCTTTTAAGAAACCAAGATTTGGGTGCTCAGGGTGCTGGTTGTTGCTGTGTCATTGCTGCTAGGCTGTGTCAGCAGATGGCACTAGGAAGTAGAAATAATATACCTGATCTGTTTGTTTCTGGGTGCCCTAAGACCTTGAGTCAGATTCTGAGCCAGCATCACAGAATTCTTCGTAGCTTTTCCCTTTTGCTCATTTTGAACTCATTTTTCTGATAGTAAGAAACTTGGCCATCTTCACCTATAATATATGTATTTACATATTTGTTCAACCCTAAAATACAAATCAGTTTCAAAATTGCTAACCCCCACCCTGTGAAATCAGATTTACTCAGAGCAAAATGTTTGTGTACCATTCTTTTTGTATTTAGTGTAAACTATATTGTCAAAAATACTGTGCTTCAAAGTTAGGTTCTTGTATTTCTTTTTTTTTTTGAGACAGAGTCTCACTTTGTCACCCTGGGTAGAGAGCCGTGGCATCATAGATCATAGCAACCTCAAACTCTAGGGCTTAATCGATTCTCTTGCCTCAGCCTCCCAAGTAGCTGGGACTACAGGTACCTGCCACAATACCCAACTATTTTTAGATACAGGATTTGGCTCTGGCTCAGGCTGGTCTCAAACTTGTGAGGTCAGGCAATCCACCCACCTTGGCCTCCCAAGTGCTGGGATTACAGGCGTGAGCCTCTGCCCCTGGCCATAATATGGTTATTTTATTTTTATTTTTTTAGAATCAGAGTTTTACTTTATTGCCCTCGGTAGAGTGCTGTGGTGTCACAGCTCACAGCAACCTCCAACTCCTGGGCTTAGGCTATTCTCTTGCCTCAGCCTCCCGAGTAGCTGGGACTACAGGCGCCTGCCACAATGCCTGGCTATTTTTTTGTTTGCAATTTTGTCCAGTGCTGGGTTCGAACCCACCACCCTTGGTATGTGGGGTCAGTGCCCTACCCACTAAGCCACAGGTGCCACCCATTGTACGGTTATTTTATTAATCTGTAACACAGTTTTGTGTTTTTTAATTGTTTGTATTCTATTTTGGTTCCTTTATTTAATTACTTTTTGAGTAAATGAAACCTTACTACTATTCTAAAAGTCAGAATTATTCTCAGGGAATGTTATTTCCTCTTTGTCCCTGCACCCGCTTCCTTTCCACCCCGTTTACACCCACCTCCTGTGGATGACCTCTTTAGAATAGTTTTTGGTTTATCCTTCCTATAGTTCAATTTGCACAAAGAAGTAAATAAATTTATGTGTGGCTCCACATCTTTTTTGTGTGTAAGGTAGCATATTATAGATAATCTTTTGTACTTGACTTTTCTTCTGCAATAATATGCTTTGAAATCACTTCACATCAGTTCGTAGACATCCTCCTCACTCATTTTTATGGTCACATAGTATTCCTTGACAAGCTAGTCCATGGTTTCTTCAACCATTCTCCTGTGAATGGACTTTTAGATTGTTTCTAATAGTTTGCTTTACAGTTATTAAGACATGAATAATCTTGCATATGTATCTTTGTATCATTGGAGGTGTATTTTCAGGGTAAATTCTTGCAAGTAATTCAAAGGTTTATGAGGGCTGACGGTTAAGTTTGCCAACTTGCCACCATGTGCTTAGATTGGCAGCAGTGTATAAACGACTTAGTGAGATTTCATAATCTTGGTGTATTAGTGACTCAGCTGTGTTCATGTCAACATGTGACAGTGTCTTGCTGGTGGTGGTCATTATCAGTGTGTGTTTTTGTGTGCCACTGCCAGAATGTCAGAGTTTGAATTAGAGCAACAAAGAAAGAAATATTTGTAAATTTCTGTCTTTTTTTTTTTTTTTTTTTTTTTTAAATTGAGACAGTCTTACTTTGTCACCCTTGGTAGAGTGCTGTGGCATCAAAGCTCACAGCAACCTCAAACTCTTGGGCTCAGGCGATTCTCTTGCCTCAACCTCCCTACTGGCTGGGACTATAGGCACCTGCCACAATGCCCAGCTATTTTTTGTTGTTGTGGTGATCGTTTAGCAGGCCCCACCCTGGGTTCGAACCCACCAGCCCTGGAGCATGTGGCCGGCGCTGTAACCGCTGAGCTACGGGCGCCCAACCTGTAAATTTCTTGTTAAACTTGGTAGGAGTGGAAGTGAAATCAGGGGCATGTTATTTTCCAAGTTTATGGGGATATAATGCTGTGAAGAAAACAGCAGAGTGCAAATGAATTAAACATTTTTCTGAGGGGAGAGAAAGTGTCACTGATGAAGAGAGTTCTGGGTGGCCAATAATGAGCAGAGCTGATGAAAACATTGCAAAAATTTGTTGGATTACGTGTCAAAATCAGTGACTGGCTCTGAGAAGTATAGCAGATCAAGTAAACATCAATAGAGAAACAGAAAAATCTTTTTATTCTCTTTTTTTTAAGTGGTAGTACAAGTGAAGTCCTTTTACTATGATTTCTAATTTTCTGGTCAGTTTATACTGCAGAGATACAAGGATAAACCACTGTTTTGATTTCTAAGTTTTATTTAAGAGCTCATACAAAACATTCCACATGGATGAATTTTAACCGTTATTTTTTTCCCCTTCTTCATCCTGGTTAATACTGAAGTAACTGTAGTTTGTAACTCTTTACTGTTAACAGCTACACACAATCAATTGTGTACATTATTCAAATATTTTTTAGTGAGATATTTCAAATTCCTTTTAGAAAAAGGCAGCTCAGATGTGACCATAATCTTGCTCTTCCCAGTGGTACAGCCCCTCCCTCAAGATTCCCAGCTTTTCCATTCACTTTGATTCTCTTGCCAAAACTACTCAAAATTTCTAGCATCCATGATTCCATCCATCTTCTCCAACAACTTTAGAACTTGTTTTTTTTTTTTTTTTTGTAGAGACAGAGTCTCACTTTATGGCCCTTGGTAGAGTGCCGTGGCATCACACAGCTCACAGCAACCTCCAGCTTCTGGGCTTAAGTGATTCTCTTAAGTAGCTGGGACTACAGGCGCCCGCCACAACGGCCTGGCTATTTTTTGTTGCAGTTTGGCCAGGGCTGGGTTTGAACCCACCACCCTCGGCATATGGGGCCGGTGCCCTACTCACTGAGCCACAGGTGCCACCAGAACTTGCTTATTTATTTTTTATCTCCTTCACAGGTGCCATGGCAGCAGCAGAGGCATAAAGCCAGTTAGGAAAAATTTTTTTTTTGAGATGGAGTTTTACTATGTCGCCTTTGGTAGAGTGCCGTGGCATCACAGTTCACAGCAACCTCAAACTCTTGGGCTTAAGCGATTCTCTTGCCTTGGCCTCCCAAGTAGCTGGGACTACAGGTACCCACTACAATGCACATCTATTTTTTTGTTGTAGTTGATGTTGTTGTTTGGCAGGCCCGGGTTGGGTTCAAACCCACTATCCCTGGTGTATGTGACCAGTGCTCTAGCTGCTGAGCTACAGGCGCCAAGCCCAGTTAGGAAAATCTTAACTAAAAATCTTGGCCAACAACTCATGGCTAGTGCATCACAACAATGCACCAGCTCATGTAGCACTGTCTGTAAGGGAGTTTTTAGCCAGTAAACAACTATGCTAGAGCACCCTCCCTATTCATCTGATGTAGCCCCCAGTGATGTTTTTCTTTACATAAGATGAAGAGTGCTGGGATTGGGCGAGAGTGGTGCTTCACGCCTGTAACCCTAGCACTCTGGGAGGTCAAGGTGGGTGGATCGCTTGAGCTCACGAGTTTGAGAACAGCCTGAGCAAAAATGAGACCCTGTCTCTACTAAAAATAAAAAAACTGAGGCAAGAGGATCACTTGAGCCCAAGAGTTGAAAGTTGCTGTGAGCTATGATGCCATAGCACTCTACCAAGGGTGACAGCTTGAAATTCTGACTCAAAACGAATGAACAAACAAACAAAATCTCTAAAGAAACAGAGCTCTGGGGTGCCTGTGGCTCAAAGAAACAGAGTGCTGGGATTACTGGTGTGAGCCACTGGACCTGGTCCCTTGTCATACTTTTAAATTTTGATAATCTGATGTGTGGTTTCATTTCTCTTGACTCACTTGTTAGGACTGGTAATATTGGATCCTATAGTAGATGTGTTTACCTTTAAAAAAAAATCTGCTAAAAACAGTTTTCTAAAGTGGGAAGTAGTTGTACTGTTTGCATTCCTACCACCAGTGACTAAGAATTCCAGTTCCTCCATTTGTGTGCCAACATGTCTTCTACAGTCTTCTCAGTTGTAGCCATTCTAATGTATTTCATCATGGAGTTGTTTATTTATTTATTTAGAGACAGCGTCTCATTTTGTCGCCCTTGGTAGAGTGCTGTGACATCATAGCTTACAGCAACCTCAAACTTTTGGGCTCAAGTGATTCTCTTGCCTCAGCCTCCCAAGTAGCTGGGACTACAGGCGCCTGCCACAACGCCTGAGTATTTTTGTTGTTGTTGTTGTTGTTGTTGTTGTTATTGTTGCCATTGTTATGCTCTAGTTGGCCCGGGCTGGGTTCGAACCCACCAGCCTCAGTGTATGTGGCTGGTGCCCTACTCACTGAGCTACGGGTGCCACCCGCTACGGACATTCTTATACAAGTTTCTTGGCACACACTTCTTTTTTATTTTTTTCATTCTGTAGGGTGGCCATAAAGTTCATTTGCAATTTAAAATAGACAAATAGGCGGTGGTAGGGCGCTGGCCACATCCATCCAGGCTAGTGGATTCGAACCCAGCCCTGGCCAGCTAAACAACGACAACTGCAACAACAGCAAAAAAATAGCTGGGTGTTATGGTGGGTGCCTGTAATCGCAGCTACTTGGGAGGCTGAGGCAAGAGAATTGCTTAAGCCCAAGAGTTGGGATGTTGCTGTGAGCTGTGACCCAGGGCGACATAATGAGACTGTCTTAAAAAAAAAGGACTATTTTATTTATGTCTTTTGCTCTGTCTACCATGTGAGTGGAATACACACTGTCTTGTCATACTTTTCTCCTGGGGGTATTATTAGGTATGTGATTGCTGGACAATAATACGCATATGTTCAATTTGTGCATGTTGGACTTTTTTTCTTTAAGAGATAAGGTCTCAAAGTCCTGGCCTCACGTGTTCCTCCTATTTTGGCCTCTCAGCATGGTGGGATTATAGGTGTGAGGCAATGCGCCTGGCCTTGGTCTGTGTTTTATTTATTTATTTATTGAGATGGAGTCTCACTATGTTGCCCTCGGTAGAGCTATGATGCCATGGCACTCTACCCAGGGCAAAATAGTGAGACTCTGTCTCAAAAAAAAACAAACAAAAACTATTTTCTGTTTTCTTCTATATATTTTGTTTGTTTATTTTTCTTTAATTTCTCTTCCTAGGTATGACTTTTTATGTTTGATCTTTTGTTGTTGTTGTTTTTTTTTTTTTTGAGACAGAGCCTCAAGCTGTCACCCTGGGTAGAGTGCTATGGTATCACAGCTCACAGCAACCTCCAGCTCCTGGGCTCAAGCAATTCTCCTGCTTCCACCTCCCAAGTAGCTGGGACCACAGATGCCCGCCACAACGCCCAGCTATTTTTTGGTTGCATCCGTCATTGTTGTTTGGTGGGCCCAGGCTGGATTTGAACCCGTCAGCTAACATGATTGTGGCTGGCACCTTAGCCGCTTGAGCCACAGGCGCCGAGCCAGATCTTCTTTGATTTTAATTTGGTATTGTTTTGAACTTCTAGATGCTTAGATTATTGATTGCCAGGCTTTTAAAATATATATTTCCTATTTATTTCCTGCTATATGTAACTTCAGCAACATTCGTAATATTTCAGATATTTATTATTTTGGGGGTACTAGTTATTTTTAAATTTACATTCTTAATTTACACATCGTTTTTTTTTTTGAGACAGGGTCTCATTTTGTCACCGTTGGTTGAGTGCTATAGCATCGTAGCTCACAGCAACCTCCATCTCTTGTCCTTAAGTGATTCTCTTGCCTCAGCCTCCCAAGTAGCTGAGATTATAGGCGCCCACTACAATGCCTGGCTATTTTTAGAGACGGGGTATTGCCCTCGCTCAGGCTGGTCTTGAACTTGTGAGCTCAGGCAATCCAGCCGACTTGGCCTCCCAGAGTGCTGGGAATATAGGAGTCAGCCGCTGTGCCCAGCCTTCACATTTATTTTTAATTTTTGTGTATACACAAAAATTTGTGTATACACACAGGCAAAATAAGTAGTAGTTAGAGAATGGAGCCATAATCTTTCTGCTATATACTAAGTGATGAGTCAAATTTTTGGGGGAGGTCATGTTCCATTGTTGTGCTCATTGGCTTGTGCCTCTATTCCCAGCTCCTCAGGAGACTGAGGTGGGAGGATAACTTGCCCTGTGCAGGGCAGCCTGGATGCTTGTGGCCTCAGCCCTTGCCTCTCTGTGCACATTCAGAAGGGCAGAAGAAAGTCTCTAGTAAGGTGTATTCTTTGTCAAATGATTTCTCTATGCTGGGGTAGTAGTCCACACCAAAGGGAGGACCCTCCGTCTCCAAAGGGCCTCTTTCTTTAAAAGTGGAAACCAAGGCTGGGTGTGTTGGCTCATGTCTGTAATCTCAGCTTTCACGGAGGATTGCTTGAATGTGGGAGTTCAAGACCATTCTGAGCAGGAGTGAGACCCTATCTCCAAAAACAGTAGAAACAGTGATTGAGAGTACATGTTGAGTTGGTTTCTTGTGTTTAGTTGATATGGTTTTGTTAGCATTTGGAAGAAAAGTTAGTTTGCAGTGGTGGGTGCCTCTAGTCCCAGCTACTCAGGAGGCTGAGGCAGGAGGATCGCTGGGAGTTGGAGCCTGCAGTGAGCTGTGATGTTGCCATTTCACTCAGCCAGGGCAGCAGAGTAAGACCCTGTCTCATAGAAAAAGTAGAGACTAGGAGCATAGAGAGTTGGAGCTGACTTCTCCCACCTCCTGCAGCTTCCCTCACAGGCCCATCAGGGACTGTGTGCTCCCCCTCAGTGTTGCAGGTGGGGGAAGGACCACTTTTCAGACCCTTCTAGTTTAGCCCAAATCTGCCCTCCTTGTGACCTTCCACCTTTCTCCCTGGGGTGTGGAAGAGTGGCCAGCCTTCACAAATTTGAAGGATTTCATGCATTTCCTTCATTTTAGTTGTCCTTGTTGAATGATCAACTAATTGTTGAACATGTTTCTTATGCCTGGCTTGTGAATGTGAATTTAGGAGTCTGGTGCCAGCTGACAGCCTGGTGGGCAGGGGTCTTAGGGGCAGTCTTAGTGTTCCTGGGCTCTGCCACATGCGTGTTTGAGAGTACATGTTGAGTTGGTTACTTGTGTTTAGTTGATGTGGTTCTGTTAGCATTTGGACGAAAATTTAATAGATATGGGAATTGACTGATTTCAAAGTGTTATGTTAAAAGCCTATGTTTTATATCTTTGATTCTATATACATATATATGTATATATATATATATATATATTTTTTTTTTAATTTTTTATAGAGACAGAGTCTCACTTTATGGTCCTTTGGTAGAGTGCTATGGCATCGCAGCTCACAGCAACCTCCAGCTCTTGGGCTTAGGCAATTCTCTTGCCTCAGCCTCCCGAGTAGCTGGGACTATAGGCGCCCACCACAATGCCCGGCTATTTTTTTGTTGCACTTTGGCCGGGGCTGGGTTTGAACCCGCCAACCTCGGCATATGCGGCTGGCGCCCTACTCACTGAGCCACAGGAGCCGCCCATATATTTTTTTTTTTTTTGGAGACAGAGTCTCAAGCTGTCACTCTGGGTAGAGTGCTGTGGTGTCATAGCTCATAGCAACCTTAAACTCTTGAGCTCAAGCAATACTCTTGCCTCAGCCTCCCAAGTATATACCTTCGATTCTAGCTAGACAGTGTCACACTGCTTTAGGCAAGTTTAGTTTTTAATTTGCATTATTGCAGAAAGATCTAAATTCCAGGCAGGGCCTGTAAGAATTATCTCCAGTGGGTCTATAAAACCCACTGTTAAATACCCTTTTTTTTTTTTTTTTGAGAAAGAGTTTTATTATGTCGCCCTCGGTAGAGTGCCGTGGTGACACAGAGCAACCTCAAACTTTTGGGCTTAAGCGATTCTCTTGCCTCAGCTTCCCAAGTAGCTGGGACTACAGGCACCCGCCACAATGCCCGGCTATGTTTTTTTTTTTTTAATTTTCCGGCTGTTTTTTGTTGCAGTTGTCGTTGTTTAGCGGACCCGGGCCAAGCTTGAACGCATCAGCTTCTGTGTATGTGGCCGGTACCCTACTCACTGAGCTACAGACACCAAGGCTTAAATACCCTTTTTTATATGTGTTTAAAACTGTGACTTATAGCATGTGTGGAAAACACATAAAAACACTTGCCATGCAGCCTAGCAGATGAGTTCACTGTCCGCACCAGCATTCCTCTGTAGGTCCAGAAACAGGACAGCGCTGGGCCCGCAAGCTTCCGTGTGCCCCTCCACCCCCTGCCCATCCAGCCACCCTGGGTGGATACCATTCTGACTCTACCATACTTGTAGTTTAGTGTGTATGTCAGTGGGTCAGATGTGACGCTGGTCTTTCTCTATCCTTTACTTTCCATTATCATTTTATACTTACATTTTAGAGACATGTCTTGTTTGGTAAACAACATAGGGTTAATTTTTATAAATTATCTTGATAAAGTTTGTCTTTTATTGGGTTATTGAATTCATTTACATTTAATATAGTTGCTGATGTATCTGTCCTTTTACTTGGGCTATTTGTCCTACCTGTTTTTTTTTTTTTTTTTTGTTTGTTTGTTTCTTTTCTTTTTGATACAGAGTCTCACTCTGGAGTGCAATGATGTCACAGCTCACAGCAACCTCAAACTCTTGGGCTCAAGTGATTCTCTTGCTTTAGCCTCCTGACTCCTAGAACTACAGGCACCACCAGCACACCTGGATAGTTTTTCTATTTTTATTTATTTATTTATTTATTTATTTATTTATTTATTTATTTATTTAGAGGCAGAGTCTCACTTTATTGCCCTTGGTAGAGTGCCGTAGCGTCACAGCTCACAGCAACCTCCAACTCCTGGGCTTAGGCGATTTCTCTTGCCTCAGCCTCCCGAGTAGCTGGGACTACAGGCATCCACCAGAATGTCTGGCTATTTTTTTGTTGCAGTTTGGCCGGGGCCCAAACTGCAACTCACCACTGAGTGAGTTGAACTCACCACTCAAGGTATGTGGGGCTGGCACCCTACCCACTGAACCATAGGTGCCGCCCAGTTTTTTTATTTTTAGAAGAGATGGAGTCTCACTTTGCTTAGGCTGGTCTCAAACTCCTGAGCTCAAGCATTCCTTCCTCCTCAGCCTCCCAGAGGGTTGGGGTCACAGGCATGAGCCGCCACGCCCAGCCCAGTCCATTTACTTTAAATTGAATGTGTAGTTTGGGATTGTCTGGATCACTTTGATTGTTTTGGGCTGCAATCCAGTGTGAGCTTGCTTGTGGGTACAGCTTCCTAAGATCTTAAAAAAAATTTTTTTAAAGTTTGGATGAACATAAGTGTACATTTAATAGGCTACATTGTTCTAGTTTGTAAGATAAAGTCTGAGTTGTAGTCGAGCCCTTTACCCAGGAGGTGTGCCCTGCACCCCTACATTGTACCTGACAGGTGGGAGCTTACTTAGCCTTCTTCCTCCTATCCCCTCCCTGCTTCTAGAGTTTAATTGTGTTTTTCTCTCATGTGAGCCAAGATCTTTTTCTGTCCCTTGAATGCTTCCTGATTCCCATGTGTCTGTTATTCTTCCTGGAGCAGCATATGGTAGACTGTGCTTGGGTGAGGTGTCTGCATGGTTTTGTGAACGTGTCTGCACCTGGTTGGTGAGAGCCCCTCTACACAGGTGTCATTGTCTGCACTGGTTGGCGTTCCAGAAATATCCCTTTCCCTAGGCACAATTTTAAGTCCATTTCTTTGCTTGAGGATTCCTGCACTGCAATATGTATGATTTTGTCAGGAAATGGCGGGCCTCAGTTTCCCTTTCACAGAAGAGAGAGCCACCTGTACCTCACTGCCACTCCCCCAACCCCAAACTTTCCCGCTGTGCCTCTCAGTGCCAGACATGCTCTGTCCTTCTGTCCTGGCACTGCCCTGGCAGGGCCGGGTGTATTGACCCCAAGACATCTGTGTTCCTCTGTCTTCCCTGGCCCCCAGGGGCTTGTTTTCAAGTCCCTCATGGTTGGTATGCAGAGAGTCACTGCTCTCTGAAGGGCCTCCCAAGTCTCAATTTCAGAGGTTTCAAGAGCTGCTGCTGACACTTGAAACTCGATGTTTGTGTCTTTTTAATTAAAAGAAAAAGCTTGGGCGGCACCCGTAGCTCAGTTGGTAGGGCGCCGGCCATAGACAGGGGGGTTTGAACCCAGCCCGGGCCAGCTAAACAACAATGACAACTGCAACAAAAAAAAAATAGCTTGGCGTTGTGGCAGGCACCTGTAGTCCCAGCTACTTGAGAGGTTGAGGCAAGAGAATCGCTTAAACCCAAGAGTTTGAGGTTGCTGTGAGCTGTGACGTCACGGCACTCTACCCAGGGTGACAGCTTGAGACTCTGTCTTAAAATAAATAAATAAATAAATAAAAGAAAAAACTTGATGTGAAAATGCAGCTGTAATGATATTTAGTTGGCTAGTAACACTCCTGTTTTGAGCAATTTGATTGTTTCCATATTGTGTCATCATAGATAGATGAGCAAGTGTGTGCCCAGGTTCATGAGTGACACTGACATGAGTGCCAGCTCAGTTTTAGGCTTTGAGACTTGCAGTGAGTTCCAGTGGGAGTGGCTGCAGTGGGACCGTGGTAGTTGAGTGCAAGGAGCAGCCTGGGAGTGGGGCTCAGTTCGGGTGTCCCAGCACGAGTGGCCCTTGGGGAGTAGAAAGATGTGGGGGTGGGGTGGGTGCTGACCTGGCTGTGGGGTGGCCATGAGGGAGGCAATAACAGGTTGTGGGTTTGGCAGGTGTTCTGTGCAAGGCAGAGCAGGTGGAGGAACCACTGGCATTTCTGGGGGAGTTTGTCTGTGCAACCCCCAGAGCTCACCACTCCTCTCTGTCTGGTTCCTCCAGGGCCTCTACTGGCTTTTATGACTATGTTAAACTCTTGCCTCCCCACCCGCTACAGAGCCCTCCAGTTAGGGTAGGAAAATTGAGTTCTGTGTTGGTCATTCTGAGTCTGGCACACTTTGTAAGATGGCGGGTCGCCTGGGGCCTTAGAGGTTTGTGCCACGTGGGGGAACTGGGAGGATTGTCATAGACTGTGCAGTTGGTAGGTAGCAGGACAGCTTCATGGCCCTGGGGTACAGAGGAGACACAGACCTGTGGCTTTTCTTTTCCATTTGGATTATTGCTGCTGGAAACATTCTCAGAGGTGGGACATCAGGAAAGACAGAAGTGTCCGTGGCTCTTGACATAGGCTGTCAAAACAGTTGTTAAGGAAAAAGCAGAACCACCTAGTTCTGTCACCAGCAGAGTTTGGGTGTGCTGTTCCTGTGACCGCATGATTGTTAGTGACCATGCAGTGACCTTTAACAGACGCATCAGTGGTTCACTGATAAGGTACAGACCTTTCCCAGGCATTTTTTTTTTTTTTTTTGGGATTCTTTTTGTTCTTCCTGATCCACCAGTTCCTGAAAGAAGTATGTGAAGTCTCCACTCTAATTGATGTCCAGTTGATTTCCCCTTTTATTTCTGTGTGTTGCTCTATACCTATATATTTTCTTCAACCTGCAGCCCACAAGCCACATGCTGATTTTGTGAGGCCTTTTTTTCTTATCTCTGGTGGCTGATTTTTTTTTTTTTTTTTTTTTTTGTAGAGACAGTGTCTCACTTTACCGCCCTCGGTGGAGTGCCGTGACGTCACAGCTCACAGCAACCCCCAGCTCCTGGGCTTCTGCGATTCTCCTGCTTCAGCCTCCAGAGCAGCTGGGACTACAGGCGCCCGCCACAATGCCCGGCTATTTTTTGGTTGCAGTTCAGCCGGGGCTGGGTTTGAACCTGCCACCCTCGGTATATGGGGCCGGCGCCCTACTTACTGAGCCACAGGCACCACCATCTAGTGGCTGATTCCACAGAAAGAATTTACGGACCTTTTTTTTTTTTCCTCATCAGCTTTCATTAGTGTTTGTGGCCCCATTACTGTGTGGCCCAAGAACATTCTTAATCTTCCAATGTGTGGCAGAAAAAGAAAAAAGTTGGCTGCCCATACACCACTTAAATTTCCCAGGCATTTTATGTGTTTCTACTTTTTTTTTTTTGAATTTCAAAATAATAAGGGTGTACAAATGTTTTTGTTACATGGACAGGTTTTATAGTGCCTGTGTCAGGGCTGTCAGTGTGCTTGTCTCTGGGGGCTGCTCATCGCACCTGTCAGGGAGGTTTTTGCCTCCATTCCTGATTTCCAGTGACTTTTCTCTGTGCCCATTGATTAGTTCCAAATTATTAGAAGATGTAGTGCTTGTTTCTCCATTCTGGAAATATTTCACTGAGGATAATGGTCTCCAGTTCCATCCAAATTGCTGTGAAAGATGTTAATGTGTGCATTTGTGTGACATTCATGGTGATCTCCTCGTGAGTTGGTGGTACATTTTTTCTTTTAGGTGTCAATTTTTTTTTTTTTTTTTTTTTTTTTTTTGAGATAAAGTCTCACTTTGTCACCCTCCCCCCCAAACCCTCAGTAGAGTGCTGTGGTGTCATAGCACACAGCAATCTCAAACTCTTGGGCTCAAGCAGTTCTCTTGCCTCAGCCTCCCGAGTAGCTGAGACTATAGGCTCCTGCCACAATGCCTGGGTCTTTTTAGAGACGGGGTCTCGCTCTTGTTCAGGCTGGTATTAAACCCTGAGCTCAGGTAATCCACCTGCCTCTGCCTCCCACAGTGCTGGGAGTACAGGTAGGTGTGAGCCACCGCGTCAGGCCTGTAGGTGTCACTTTTCACCTTTTCCTGACTCCCAGAGGTTATGTGTCCCTCCACTGTCAGCACTGCTTATGGTCAGGTGGCATCCACAGCCTCTGTTTTGGGGGCTTTTAACTTCATACTATTCCACTTAAGTGTAATACTTTTCCATAAGTATTGGGATATCATTCACATAACATAAAACTCACCATTTTATTTATTTATTTAATTATTAAATCATAGCTGTGTACATTAATGCGGTCATGTGCCCCGGCCCGCGGGGCTAGTTCAGCAGGGACCTAGGGTAATGGTATTGAGAGAGTGAAAGAGACAAGAGACACGAAGAAACGAGAGCAAGACAGGATTCTAATCAAGCTCTGAAAAACTTTATTTTTTAACAGCTATATAAACACAAGCAGAGGGGAGAAGTGTGCTGGGGGTATGAGAGGGTGGGGAATTCCCGGTAGCAGGTGTGGTAATCCAACGGTCAGAATGTTTGTTTCGCCTAGGGCAGTAACCTTCCAAGCACCTGACTTACAGGGATAAGTTTCCATGGTGAGCTTGCTCTTAAGTTTTGGCTCCCGGCCGTCATGGGACACCAAACACTGGTTTTATAGACCATTTGACATATTTTCATCACACTGGTTAACAAAGCCTTCCTGGCACTTTCTTAGTTATTATGTTAAGACATTTATATTCTACATTTACTAAGTTTCACATGTACCCTTGTAAGATGCACTGTAGGTGTAATCCCACCGATCATCCTCCCTCCCCTCCCTCTCCCCCGTGGCCCTATTCTTGGGTTATAATTGGGTTATAGCTTTCGTATGAAAGCCACAAAGTAGTTTCATAGTAGGGCTGAGTACATTGGATACTTTTTCTTCCATTCTTGAGACACTTTACTAAGAAGAATATGTTCCAGCTCCATCCATGTAGACATGAAAGAGGTAGAGTCTCCATCTTTCTTCAAGGCTGCATAATATTTTATGGTATACATATACCACAATTTATTAATCCATTTGTGGATCGATGGGCACTTGGGCTTTTTCCATAACTTAGCAATTATGAATTGGACTGCAATAAACATTCTGGTACAAATATCTTTGTTGTAATATGATTTTTGGTCTTTTGGGTATATACCTAATAGAGGAATTATAGGATTGAATGGCAGATCTATTTTTAGATCTCTAAGTGTTCTGCAAATATTTTTCCAAAAGGAATGTATTAATTTGCATTCCCACCAGCAGTGTAGAAG
>CAUYPK010164551.1:0-57233 GCA_963574355.1 Loris lydekkerianus | reverse complement strand
TCCATTCGTGGGTCGATGGGCACTTGGGCTTCTTCCATGACTTAGCAATTATGAATTGGGCTGCAATAAAAATTCTGGTACAGATGTCTTTGTTATATTGTGACTTTTGGTCTTCTGGGTATAAACCTAGTAAAGGAATTATAGGATCGAATTGTCCTGAAGTTCTTATTTGTGCTGTGTAGCCCTTTATGGAACCTGCAAAAAGCAACATAATGAGGCTTCAAAGAGAATTTTTGATCTCCAAAAAGAACTAGCAGACATGAAAGTCTGAATAGACACAATTTTTCAAACAATAAGTTCAATAAAATTGATTGCTTCTTTCAGTTTATGTTTAAGGAAATTTATCAGAAATGTGAATATATTAAAGAGAAGTCTGTCTGGGATGTCTTATTGTAAAAATTCTCTATTCTTTTTTGATTTGTTTTGTTTTTGGCTGGAGCCTGGTTTGAACCCACCACCTCTGGTATATGGGGCCGGCGCCCTACTCCTTTGAGCTACAGGTGCCACCCTAAAAATTCTCTATTCTACTAGTAAAGGTAATTATTTACAAATATTCTCCATCTGAGCCCTAATTCCCTCATTTGTAAACAGGGGATGATGATGATGATACTTAATACGTACTCCTGGGGATTTAAGGCGTTTAACATTCTGTGCTTAGACTGGTGCCACAGGCATGTAGTAAATGCTTTAAAACAGAGCTAGATGGAATTTTTGTTGATGCTGCTGTTATAAACCTCACCCCTGTTGAATGCAAAAATAAATTATTTAATCCTATTTTGTTAGCACTTTTACTGAGAAAAGAGAAAAGAAAGGTGGCTGGAAGAACAGAGCAAAGGATTATAAATTATCTGCTGTGTCCTTGCTAATTTCAGCTCTGAGATCTCTATTACACCCACACCCCTCATGACAGCTCTGCAGGGCAGTGTCTGTATCCCTCCCTATCCTACACATCTGACAGGGGCTGAGAGATTAAGTGCTTGCCTTCCTGTTGCTCAGTGATGGGCTGGTTCTTAATCTCAGGTCTGGTTTGAAAGCCTAGCCAGTGGTCCTCAGCACAGTTTGGTTCTGACATCACCGAGTATACACTTCCCATTCCCCTCTTTTTTCTCCATTTGAAATATTGCAGTAACTTAGAAAAAAGGTCAGATTAAACCCTATCAAATCACTAACTGAATTCAAAATTCTTGAATGATTTAATCTCAAAAGACAGAAAAAGAAATCAAAAGAATTTTGTGACATAAGAAACATCATGGAGAGAGGAAAGTGTGTGGAGTAAAATCCAAAATATAAAGCTTAAAAGGGACATTCAGGTCATAGTAGGGAAGGTCTTAAAGGCAAGAATGAAAAGTTAGGTTATAGGCAAATGAGATGAAGGTCTCCTAGAATGTTAAATGGTGGCCACATCCCCCAGATGTTCTAGCTATTTTTGAGCATCCATAAGATACATCTCATCATTCAAGAAGTTTCCAGTTGTCCAGTGGAAACAAAAATACAGTATACAAATGGATTAGATGTGAAACTACAATAGAACCATTAAAAACAACATTGAAGTAGATAATTAAATATGATCAAGTCCCAAGACTGATTTTGGTTCCTCTGCTGCTATGTTTTCATAGCATTTTGTGTGTACTTCTGTTACAAAACTTACAGCATTATATTTTACTTATCTGAACTTTGTCTTTTTATGTATTTGGGGGACCTATCATTACGCCTGGCACATAGTGGATGTGGATGACTTGCAAATTCCAAATTGTGTGTCAGAGAAAAGAGTTCCCTGAAATATTTTTCACCAAACACTAGGTCTGTGTTGGATTCCAAGAAAGGTGACCATTTTTTGACCAAATAGATTTGGAAAACCTTATATACTATACACTACCCTCCTTGGAGAGCCACAATGCATGTCAACTCTATAAAATCTTACTCTAAAGACACCTGCTTACCTATAATTTTTAAAAACCCTAGTAACAAAATACACTTTAGAAACTGTAACTGTAAGTAATGACTGTGTATATCCAGGAGGCCATAAATTGTCAGGAAACCTCTCCTGGAGTAGGCAAAATTTAAGAATAGTGATGATTCAAATTTGATTAAGTCAAATTAGCTGGGGGGGGAAAGTGTTAGCAATTTAAAGATAATAGTGAGAAATTCAGAAATTATTCTCTAGGAAATGGTATATTTTTATTTTTATTTTATTTATTATTATTTTTTTTTTTTTTTTTTGCAGTTTTTGGCCGGGGCTGGGTTTGAACCTGGCTCCAGCATATGGTGCCAGTGCTCTACTCCTTTGAGCCACAGGCGCCACCCTGGTACATCATTTTTTAAATTCTTAATTGAATGACTCTATGAGTTGTTCTAAAATTTTATTTATATGTTTATCCAAACATTCTAGTCTTACTTTTTTTAAAAATAATTTTTATAACCTACCAATAAGTTTTTCCATAACCTAGAAAGTCACTTTTGAATGTAGGAATTTTAAAAATTCCAATATTCTAGGAATGTTCAAGTGGTAAAATAAACAAGAATAGGATTTTTCTATTTTTTCAGAATTTATTCTTCACAGTAGTAAGATCATCTGTTTTCCCGAGTATGCTCCAGGTACCTAAGCAAGGAGTGTTTCTACACAATATCAGACAACCGAATGAAGACTAACTTCCAGTGGAAAACATGCAGGGGGATTTTCAAAGAAATGACTTTGGCTATGGAGTCACATAATAGTAGTTTCTACTGTCAGCCTCACCCTGTTTATAACAAATTACATAATGTACCCCCTTTGTTTTTCCATGTATATTAAAGGTAAAGTCAAAATGTTGCATTGATTTGTCTGATTTTAATATCTGATATTTTATTTATCTACTTATTTAATAAATATTTCATTTTCTTCAAGAAGGCTTCAATTAACCTCAGTGTGCTATTTAAATTCATGAATATTTCTTTAATAAGCATTGACTATGTAGTCTGTTATATATGGTGCTAGGCCATATATATATGTGTGTTTATATTTATGTATATATATATATGTGTGTGTGTGTGTGTATGTATGTGTCTACTTTTTCTGGTATCATTAAATATACCTTAACTTGCAAATAATCTTAGATAAAATACTGAAACCTTATTAAAACATAGGCTTATATATAATATAGATGCCAATGAATGGTCAATACAAGAATGCCAACTATATGCACAATAATTTAAAATTTGTTTTATAATTTTTTAACATAAAAGTTTTATATTTAATGATATCTTGCTTTTATGTGAGGAGTTTTACATCATACTTGTTTTTTATTCCTTTTTACATACATCCCTGCTGGGTATTTATTCTCATTACTAAAACTAACATGTTAACATCGTATAATCCACTTCTTTGGGTATTGCAGGTGGAGGACACAGGAAGATACACATGCCTGGCATCCAGTCCTGCCGGAGATGACGATAAAGAGTATTTAGTGAGAGTACATGGTAATTTTGGAATAATTTCCTATAATCATATGCACACCTAATTAGAAGCCGTAATTAAAAAACTAGAGTCAACTCCATGGCACATAACAAGATATGTTTGTAAAATAGAAATTATGTATTTGCAAATCTGATTCTTAATTTGATGTATCAAGTGCTCTTTGGGGATAGTTAATTGATTTTTGAGTTATTTGTGTTGTTTCTGCAAAAATAATTCACTTACATTGGTTCAAAATGATAGAACATAAACTGATGAGGAAAACAAAAATAATCCATAATTTCACTACACAAGGATGAGACTTTTTTGCACATCACTGTTTTGTCTCCAAAATGTGATCATACAGTGTACACGTACATTTTCTGTACATATATTGTGTGACTTTTCATCTTAAAGGTGTGTGGATGGTGCTTTCATGTCAATAATATGTTTTTATAACATCATTTTTAGTAATTGCATAGCATCCCATCTTACACCCCATTTTTTGATAGATAAGATGTTTCTATATTTTCACCAATATCAACAACACTATTGACACCTTGGTATATACATGTTGCCCTATTCCCTTTATTTTGAGAAATTTCTGTAAGTACATTTGCTCGGTTGCACACATGTGCATATGCACACACACACACATACTTAAGGATTTTGAAACTTATTGCCAAATTACTTCCTTAAAAAGTTGGGCCAATTAAACTCTACCCAATACTGCTTTGACATAGAAATGGGAATTACTCCTCATGGGGAGGAATATTTGAAAACATAAACAGAGGATCTTTGTTTCATTCTCGTATCATAAATGAAGAGGCAATGCAAATTGTCTGGGCTTTAAATAACCCTGAATTTCCATACACAAATTAGACCTGCCTTCAATTTCACACATAAATTCTGTGTAAAAGAGTCACGAAAAAAACATTTCTGTAGATCAAGAATAGCATATATACATTTCTGTAACATCACAGTGGCCACCACTTATTTTGATAGTTTTCACATCTCATTTTCCAAAGAAAGTTATTACCCAATTGTAGAACCTGGACAAGGGACCCTTTCTTTGTGCCTCCATTTCTTTATCTGTTAAATGGTGATAATGTGATTATCTTACTCCTCCTATTCATTCAAGTAGTTGTTGGCAGAATTTCATTATTTAATGTATATGAAACTGCTGAATGATACAAAAAAATTCACTGTTATAATTATCTGCATTAGAAATTGAATGAATAACGTCTTAAGTTTTTGCCTCTTGTTTATACAGCAGGACCAACATGTGTTAAACACCTATGATAATTTAGATCTTTTATATCTTATTTCTTAAAATCCTGTAATGGATTTGTTCTCATTTCCAGTTCCCCCTAATATTGCTGGAACTGACGAGCCCCAAGGTTTCTCTGTGTTACGGAATAGACAAGTGACATTGGAATGCAAATCAGATGCAGTGCCCCCACCTGTAATTACTTGGCTCAAAAATGGAGAACGCTTACAGGTAAATCTTTTTGCTAAACTCCACAGATTCCTTTTTGAGACAAAAAGCAGTATCATCTGAGATCCTTTGCTAGGTAGCCAAACCAAATACTAGTTATTCAGCATTGCAGAGGATGACATAGGGTCTTTTAATCAGTTTTGTTTTCTAAGCCTTTACTGGGATAGTTAGTAGTTGGTTACAGGTCAAAAGAAGGGTATTTTGATCATGAGCCTCTGGTAATTGGCCCAAATATTAATTCATGGGCACTAGGAAATATATATTAAAGACATATTTGAAACACTCAGCTGTTTCTTAAGAGAGAAGAAACCATCAGAGGGTCAAAATAACTGACCTATCCTGCCAAGTCTCTAGGGTAAACCCATGTCTTAATGAATTTCTCTGGTCTAAACTTGGGCCTCAAGAGTAACCCCAAAGATCTGTATAATACTCACAGGTACTAGATGTCTGAGAGTAGATTCCTGAAGAATCAGTTACTGGCTTGCTAAAGCTTCTCCTAGAGTTCACAGCCCAGGGTCCCCAGTAGCCTTTTAGGGCTAGCTGAAAGCTTGGCTTTGAGTGCTTTGATAGTGCTTCTTCTAGTAGTTATCATTTTTTCTTCTTTTTTCTTCTTTATTCCACTATCATAACCTATACTGTATTGCTAGCACTTAATTATAAAAGGAGATTATGTCCCCCAACACCTAAGGCATAAAGACTTCCACCGCCACTGAACCATGCAAAGACCAAGTAGGGAGAGGCTGGACCAAGGGAGCTGCTGGATTCTGAGAGTTACTTACATGATCAATAATCATGCATATTGCTTAACATTTCTGTGCTTCTGTTTTTGTATTTATTGTGTGCCCACTATAATGCCAGGCACTGTGATTGCTACTGAGAATAATGTTGACCCTCAAGGAGCTCATCATAGACTGTTTCAAAAGACAGAAAGATAAGTCAGAGATTATAGAATGGATACTACTGGTAAGTCATATGCTAAAGGGATATACAGCATTTTACAAAAACAGAGAGAAGCAGCAAATAACCCAGACAAGAGGGTAAGGAACAGCCCAGGGAAGCCTTAAAAATGGTGAGTTCAGTTTTAAAGAATAGCTATGTATTGGGTGAGAGAAGAGAAGAAATGGATTCTAATCACAGATATTGGCATATTCAGAGCTATCACAAAAAGGGGAGCCCTGTCATTCTCAGAACTGCAAGTAGCTTGATACGGCTGAAGTAGACTTTGATTAAAATCCTTTTATGGTTCCCCATAGATTTCAGGATTCTGGTTAAACTATCAAGCTTAGCTCACAAGGCCTTCCAACTCTGACTTTGCCTCTGTGGTCTCACCTCTCCGGCACTTCACTCTGAGCCATTAGGAATAAAGGTAGGGACTGAGTGAATGTGCATGACAGACAAGTCTGGGTGGATTCCAGGTATGACCAGGTAATGTCAGTACTAGGAAAGGGTGAGTTCACCAGTGATGGGAAAAAAAAATGATGAGTTCAGGTTTACATATTATCCAAGGAGAGATTCTAGAAATCATTATACATAATTTAATTTGAAATGCCTACATTATCCAAAGGATTCTGGAAATTATTAAAAACTATTGGTACAGAAGGTTTCGATTTGATAGTCCATGTTGCCTCAGAAAATTAAGTCCTTGATGTGGTGGTCCTCATGGTGCAGACCATAGTTGAAGAACTTGGATTTGTACGAGGTTGACCAGAAAGCGTAGAGTATGAGATGACCAGTGAAATGAGAATAAAGGGCTAGATGGTCATGATAGTTACAAGATGAGCCATGGAAAAAGAGAAGGGGAATGGGACTGAGAAGGAAGACTCAGAGGATTAATTGCAGGAGACATTGGTGTACTTACAGCCAAGGAGGAGGGATGGGTTGACAGAGGCCACAAACTGTCCACATTACGTTGTGTCCATTGGCTTTGGCAATAGACAGAGGTTATTAAAGACCTGAGCAATGTTTTTTCAATAGAGTGAACAAAGTATTAAATAGAAGACAGATTATAGTTATTTGGGAAGTTAATAGAAGAAGTAGAAACAACTGAGAACTATATTCTTTAAATAAAAAAAATAAATTTGTGTCTGTTTATTTGCTGAAAAAGAT
The DNA here is from genome assembly GCA_963574355.1 of Loris lydekkerianus. NCBI lineage: Eukaryota > Metazoa > Chordata > Mammalia > Primates > Lorisidae > Loris > Loris lydekkerianus. Next base: position 50,199 of record CAUYPK010164551.1, on the reverse strand, counting down.
ATTAAAGATACAAGAAAGAGGAAGAGAGGTGTGCAGGACAAGGTGTGACCCAGAACACAGGGGAAGAGATTAGCCTCAGCCAGCAGAGTCATCTATTTTCTGCAGAGATGGGGAAATAGAAAGGAAGGTTGTATATCAAAGGTGGGAGGAGACAATTGTAGCCACAGGACTTTGATGGTCTCAGCAGAATGGGAAACAAGGTCATTAGTTGAGAATGAGGGTCTATCTAAGGAGAGAAGTTAAATTTGAAAGAATCTCTAGTACTAAATGGAAGGAAAACAAGAAAAAAATCATGATAAGACAGTAAGTTAATAGAACTTACTGATACTCATGGAAGAATGATGTTGTAAGAATCACTCTGAAAGTTTTTATTAGCCAAACCTCTGCTAGACATATATAAAAGTTAAAAATTAAAATATTTCACAGAACTTACAATAGATATTTAAGAAATTGCTTATTCTCATCAGAGGTATCATAATTTTCTTACTAATAGTTCCAATAGCAGTGAAAGGCCTAGAGAAAATATATGAATTTTTAAAATAAATGGACCTCAACTGCATATTTTAGTGTGAACAATTATTTTCATTAGAAATATATATCTAGGACAGAATCTATATGGAGAAATCTTATTTGGGCTGTTCCTGAAACGCTTCCATTTTAGGCACAATCAGAAAATCAGTTTTTGATGCTTCTGGCATTTTTTAATAATTATGAAATTTATACATTATAATTCATACTAAAATACTTGTTTACATCTATCTCCCCAATTTCACTTAATAGCAATGATTTGTTTCATTGTGCTATATTTCCATAATTCTTGGTCCCATGCCTAGACATAAAATAAATGCTTCACAAATGTTTGTAGACCAAATAGTTATTTACTTACTTTAAAGGATAGTAGAAGATAATATTTTCCTCTAAATTCACCAAAGTAAATTCAACCAAAGCCAGGGAGGTGTCAGTTGTAAGTATTTAAGAATTTAAATTCAATCTGACTTAGCCAGAAAAAAAAAAGAAAATTTATTAGCTACAGTAATTGGTGAGTTTGGGCTTTAGGCATTGCTAGCTGCAGCGGCTCTAGTTATGTAATGAAGCATCTATGTTCTTTCTCTAAATCTCAACTATCCTTGGTTTGTCTTAGATTCAGGGTAGGCTGTCCCCACATGATAAAACTGCCACCTGGCTTGTGTCATCCTCACAACCTGTGATTCTCTGATGAAGGGCACACTTCCCCCTATACTTTCAGTGAAAATCCTGAGGACTCTGATGGGCCTGACTTAAGTCACTTGCCCATTCTTGAGTAGGTCATTATGGCCAAAGCTTATGCCCTTAATAAGGGCACAAGGATTTTTGACACTATCATAATGGTTGGAGGAGCAGACAAGGAATGCTACCCTATAACAACTCCACAGTTCCCAGTAGTTACTTTTGATGCCATAAATCAATATTTATTCTTTTTTCCCAACATTTACATGATAAATTTTACTTGCTGAATTCAGGCAACCCCTCGAGTGAGAATCCTGTCTGGAGGGAGATATTTGCAAATTAACAATGCAGATCTAACTGATACAGCCAACTATACCTGTGTTGCCAGCAACATTGCAGGAAAAACTACAAGGGAATTTATACTCACCATAAATGGTAAGAAAAATTAGTCACTCATGATTACAAAATTTATTCGAAGAGATGATACTTTTTTCCATGAGCATACAAAATGAAGCCTTGTGATTATCTTATTTCTTTTGAAAAAGATGATACTTAGTTTTTGTATGAGAGCTATATTTTAAATTAACTCAGTCTCAAAAAAAATCATAGCTAAAGATACATTATCTTGCAGGATAAGATATGTCCAGTTTTATCATGATGTTTTGTGTCATTCAAATCAGAAACATTGAAGAAGTCAATAAACTTAATCTGGGTGACAAAGGACCCATCATTTGGTTCACCTTAATCAATGTGACTTGAGAGCATCAATGTATTAGATGGTGATGTTGGAGGACTACAATGTTCTCAAATTTAATATCTAAATACCAAACTTTGACAAAACTCAGAAAGTTAAATAGACTTTTCCCCAAAAATAATCCCCTGGATTTTTAATGAAAGTAAAATTTTATGAAACTATACAGGATATTGGGTGAGCACAACTAAAATCTCTAAGGCTAAAATTAAAATCCACACTTTCTATTCCCACATGAACTCAGTGATTAATAAAATGCATGCTCTGAGACTTGCATGATTAATCACAGATGTGCTTTTTTGTTAAAACAGCCCACTTTCTGCTCTTTATTTAAAGTGAAGTGGTTCCAGTGTTAACATTCTCTGACCGTTATTTGGCCAATGAGGAATAAGAAATATCATCTTTAATTTGCATCAGACCAGAGCTGATTTTTATTTAAGCCTCTCCCACAGAGAGCCAGATTTCATACACCATATCACGGATTTAAATTCCCCTCCCCATCTACCCTTTATTTTCATACACAAAGAATCTTGAATAACACTTCAGGACTTGAATCTTCAATTCTATTTACACTAACCTAGATTAGTGTAGACAAAGCTATACATTTGACTCAAAGCCCATCTTGTATTACATCTTTAGGGTCTTAGTTCAGACTATGTTATTTAGTATAACTGATTTTTTTCTTTTGTTATTTAGTATAACTGATTTTTTTTTTTTTTATGGGTATCTCTCGTTCAGTTCCTCCAAGCATAAAAGGTGGCTCCCAGAGTCTAATCATTCTCTTAAGTAACTCAACTGTACTGGAATGCATTGCTGAAGGTATCCCAACCCCAAGGATAACATGGAGAAAGGATGGAGCTGTTCTATCTGGGAATCACGCAAGGTACCAATTTTGGAAAAGGATGAAAAATGCTGTATGCATTGAAATTAAATCCTTATATCTTTTTTCCAATGCATTGTATTTTGGTCTTGTGTTTAGAATTAGACTTTTGTCTTAATATAAGAATCAAAATTAGTATTTTAAAAGCATAATTCCTAAGGAGAATGTCTAACTAATGACTGTAATCCAGTCACAAACAAAAGCCCATGTGCAAGGCTCCTTTGCTTCCTAACCTTTTCTACGTCCAAGAGTATTGTAAATATGTGTCATCCAAAACAGGTGAAATCCAAGAGTGAAAATAGTTTTCACCAAGTCTAAAATTTCTCCCGGTCAAAATGTGATACTCGAAAAGACTGATCCAGGAAACCTCACTTGTGATTTTTCTCACAGATACTCTGTCTTGGAAAATGGATTCCTTCATATTCAATCAGCACAAGTCACCGACACTGGGCGGTATTTGTGTATGGCCACCAATGCTGCTGGAACAGACCGCAGGAGAATAGATTTACAGGTTCATGGTAAATATACTTTTATAAACAACATTCAGTCTTTATGTTAAATTCTCTTTAACAGCCTAAACTAGTGATGTCATGGAGACCTTGACATTGACGACTATTAAGCATATTACATTATACATGTGTTATGAGCAGTCCCACTCTGCGTTTGCTTTTCACTATAGTGAACACAAACCCTATTAAAATTCAGAGCCTTGCTGTATTCGTAACTATAAGGCAAGTTACTGAGGACTAATTTAAGTTTGGCAGAAATACTTCAAATGGCATCCTATCTGCTAAACGTGTTTTCCTCTTATTTTCTCAGTTCCTCCATCTATTTCTCCGGGTCTGACCAACATAACTGTAACTGTAAATGTTCAAACTACTCTGGCTTGTGAGGCTGCAGGGATACCCAAACCATCAATCCATTGGAGAAAAAATGGGCACCTTCTTAATGTGGATCAAAATCAGAATTCATACAGGTAAGGATACATTAGTTGAAAAATCTCTCCTGTGTTTAGAAACATTATTTAAAAGAATCAACATTTTAAGTCTATCAATGGGGGAGGCAAATGTATCAAGTACAACAAATTAGTTAACACAGAAATGGTATTTTTTTCCTTACTTTGGAATTAGTTTTTCAACCTTTTTCTGAATTGTAGGCCCAACCTTTCCATACAGAAACCCTGTGGATGACTGTCAGTGACGTCTACAGGATGAGATTTCTATCCTGACTTATTTATTACCTTTTATAATTGTATAAAGACAAAGGATAAAAAACATTATCTGATATAAAAGAAAAACTATTCTATAAAAATAAGTACATGCTTTAGTTATAAAATGAAAATCAAATTTCATAGCTTGAAATATAATTTAGATATTTGGCAGCATGTGGGGAAGGAAAACAGCATTTTCTCTCATTTTTTGAGTTCCTCCGGCTTTGCTACCATGGCTCATCACATGGCCATGTCAGCTTTTCAAAGCCCAAACTTTAAATCAATAAGAATGTCTGATCCTTTAGGTGAGCATCTTTTTATATCTCCATTGAGCTAGTAGATAGTTACCCTGAAAAGTGATTTGCTGTAGTACTAAAGACACTCTCTCATGTCCACTGGGACAAAAATCCTTTCTCACATACCAAGAAATGTGAAACTAGGAGAGCTTCAGTTGAAATTCGGGCATTTCTGTTTCTCATCCTTTTAATCTTTTGGCAGTTGAAAGTATCCACACTATGGGAAATGTGCCATGCTCTTGGATTAAAATGCATAGCAAGTAATGTTTCCATGAAATCAAATCATTTCTATTCTATCAGTGCAAAGTTTGAAGTAAGACAATAGACATTTTAATTTCTATTTACTTTACCTCATGTCTGTCTATCTACTAAACTTCAGCAGCTGCACAGAGGTGGGGAACCCATAGCCTCAAGGCCACATGTGGCACTCCGGATTCCCAAGTGTGAGCCTTCAACCAAAACCAGACTTCACAGAACACATCCCTTTATTAAAAGGATCTGTTCTGTAAAATTTGGGTTTAGTCAAAGGCTACATTCAAGGATCCAGAAAGTCACTTATGCCCCAAGGCTGCAGGTTTTCTACCCCAAGACCCAGATTGTTCTATTTTTCAATTGGTATATATACATCATGTATATAATTATTATTTATATAAATGTATGGAGTATAAGTGCCAACCTCATTATATGCATAGATTGCGTAATGGTCAAGTCAAGCTCTTATGACATCCATCACCTGAATACGTATGTTTTACAAGCTCTTATGACATCCATCACCTGAATACATACGTTTTACCCACTGAGTGCATTCTTATCCTTTACTCCTCCCTGCCCCTCACCCTTCTGTGTGTGTACATGTGTGTATGTGTATGTGTGTGTGCATGTATAAAAGGCATCTCCAAGGTAGCCATCACATTCGAGGGAACATGTGAAACAGTGAAAGGAACGCAATAGACAAACCTATAGTTACCCATCTTTCAATGGAAATAATCAAATACCAACCTGCAAAATTATTAATTTAAAGATAATTAATATGAATGAAGCATTTGAGATGGTGCCAGGAATACTCAGTCAACAGTGGCTATCATTACTGTGCTTGTTACACTGTGTATCTTCCAGAAAAACAAGGTTAATCATGATATAAGCATTCAGAAAATGCAAGATTCCCTCTTCAGACAATCCCTCCACCCAGTTGCCTTCTGTAATTATATCAAGTTTGAGGCCCTGTTAACCCTGCCATGTAAACTTAACTCTAACACACAGAGTTTGCTTCAGAGACATGAAGCTCCTTCTAACACGGAGGAGGAATGCTACTTTTGTCAATTCACAACATGGCGCCACATTGAACCAACCAGAGAGATTTATGAAATCCTGTATGTACATGCACATAGTATCTCATGCTTTGAAATCTGTCTCCTAGGCTTCTTTCTTCAGGTTCACTGGTGATTATTTCCCCTTCTGTGGATGACACTGCAACTTATGAGTGCACTGTGACAAATGATGCTGGAGAAGATAAGAGAACCATAGACCTCACTGTCCAAGGTAGAACTGGCTTATAATATGGACTGAAAGTTACTATATTGCTGTTCCTTCACACACCCCTACTTCACAGGAGAGTTTCCTTTTCTAACATTTACTTTGTGAGCAGAAAGAGGAAAAGGTACGATAAGGCTTTGGAAATCTGGAAGGATTGGAAGCTTGTAGTTCTTTTTTCTTTTTGTTCTTATTATTGCTTTAGTTCCACCTTCCATCGCTGATGAGCCTACAGAGTTCCTCATAACCAAACACGCCCCAGCGGTAATTACCTGTACTGCTTCTGGAGTTCCATTTCCCTCAATTCACTGGACCAAAAATGGCATAAGACTGCTTCCCAGGGGAGATGGCTATAGAATTCTGTCCTCAGGTAAGAACAAGCTCAGTGATGTCTCATCCATTAATCAAATCGGTTATGACTGGGTGGCCTTACCTGGCCTTTTGTTGCACCAGAATAAAGAATAAAATATGTGTGCATTCCTGGACTTAAGCATTTGGAATGAACCCAATTCGAGTAGGAAGGAGAGTTCAGGAGAAGAAGAGAAAAAAAGAACTCTGGAAACAAAACAATAAATAATACAACTGATATGAATATAATAAGCATTATCACTGGTATTTATGTGCATATACTTACTAAACCTAAGGTTTGACAAACTTTTTTGTTACCTGTGAGTGAACCACAGTCTTTCATTGGCCAAGAATAATGTCTCTTCCTTTTTCAAACATGTAGTACTTAAAATGATATAGTTTACTAAGTTTTTGAGACTATAAAACTAAGACAGGATTCTTGCTTCCAAAGCTTTTAAAATTGAGCAGATAAGACAAGGGTGGGTAATGAGGGCTATGAAGGAAAATTTTTTATGGTGGTGGTAACCATCCTATATACAATTTATAACAGTGAGGAGAAAATGAAATAATTCACCTAAATAAAATTATAGACAATTCACATTGGTGTTTCTGAAAACTTGTCCTGTGCTAGGGAGGTACACGAGAAATAAACTAAAGTAGCACCTGCTATCCTGAGACTTTGAGAGTCTGTATGTATTATTCTAAGAGAATTTGTTAGCTTCAATAGAAAGGAAATAGTAGAAGATTTGTTCTTGGGATGCAATTGGCTTTCAATACAAAGTATTTAGGCTTTCTAAGAAATCTATATAGATTGGTAGTAATTTAAATTATAAAATATCAGTTAACTACTGTTTTGAACAAACTATTACGCTAAGAAAACAGTTCGGAACTTTCTTAAAACATTAAACAGAGTTACCAAAAGTCCCAACAACTCCATTCCTAGGTAATTATCTAAGAGAAATGAAAATGTACAAGGGCTATGCAGAAAGTATCCAGCCACATAATATGAAAAACACAGACATACATAACTAGATACTTTTTGGACAGACCTCATATGTCTACACAAAGACTTGGATGCAAATGTTCCTACAGCATCACTCACAATAGATGAAAAGTGGAAACAATTCAATGTCTGATATTTATGTGTACTGGTGAATGGATACACAAATTATGGTATATCCATGCAATAAAATTCTATTTGGCAATATAAGGGAACAAAATATTGACACATGCTACAGCATATGAATCTTAAAATCATTATGCTCACAGTAAAAGATGTTAGACACAAAATACCACACACGATTCCATTTATAGGAAGTGTTCAGAAAAGGCAAATCCATAGAACCAGAAAGTAGATTAGTACTTTCTTTGTGGCGTGATGGAAATATTCTAAAATTAGATTGTGATGATAGTTGCACAACTCTGTAAAGGTACTAAAAATCATTGAATTATACATTTAAATGGGTGACTCTAATAGTACCTGTATACTCGAGTATAAACCGAGTTTTTTTGGCACAAAATTTGTGCCCAAAAAACCCGAACTCAGCACAAATTTTGCGCCAAAAAATCTCGGCTTATACTCGAGTATATATGGTATGTAAATTACATGTCAATATGGTTGTGAAGAATAATAATAAAGAACTGTGCTAGGCACTTCAGGGGGTGCAAGAATGAATATAAGCTAAGCACCACCATGCAAGGTACAGAAAACACACACACGCGAAAAATGATAAAGTCATAATTCATTGAACTAGAAAAATAAGGATACACTATACATTAAAACTTCCTTCTTTTTAGGAGCAATTGAAATATTTGCTGCCCAATTAAACCATGCTGGAAGATATACTTGTGTCGCTAGGAATTCAGCTGGTTCTGTACATCGACACGTGACCCTTCATGTTCAAGGTATGGAAGGTTGTTTTATCCATTAAAACCTTCATGGGTTGGGGGGTATTGTTTTGTTTTGGTTTCTTTTGGTTTGGGGGTCTTTTTAGTTGCATTAACTTTTGACAGGTGATACTGTCTGAACTATGAACCACAGTAATATCTTAGGGGATATAAAAGCCTAGAAAATATTTTTCAGTAGACTAAAAAAGGCACATAGATGGAAAACAACTTAGAACAACCTCAAAATTATTTTTCTTTTCAAATTTTTCTAACCTATTCCTGCTTCTAGTCCTACAATGGAGGTAGAGAATGTTGGGTAGCCAATATTCACTTTTCTCTTAGACCGTCAAATCACTACTATTTTGTAATTATGAATTTGGGCATATTTAAACTCGTCACTACAAGAGACATTCCTGCCATTAACTAGTGAGTGCTTTTACCTCTTTTTTTGTTGATTAACTTTTATAGAGCCTCCAGTTATTCAGCCCCAACCAAGTGAGCTAGACGTCATTCTAAACAATCCCATTGTACTACCATGCGAAGCAACAGGGACACCCAGTCCTTTCATCACATGGCAAAAAGAAGGCATCAATGTCATTACTTCAGGTACCTATCCATTGTCTCTATCAGGAAAATCATGGCACATTCATTATTTTATAATTCAGAAGTCTGTAGGATTTTTTTCCAATGACAATAAAAACTGTTTTCATTCTGCTTTTGTAACTGTGCTGTAGGCAAAAGCCACATTGTTCTCCCTACTGGTGGCTTACAGATCTCCAGAGCTGTCCAAGAGGATGCTGGCACTTACATGTGTGTGGCTCAGAATCCAGCTGGTACAGCCTTGGGAAAAATCAAGTTAAATGTCCAAGGTACCTAAATAATTCATCTCTGTGTTTTCAATTCAAAGATATATGTGATAATGTATAACAAATGTTTGCCTATTCAAAATGATAATGCTGCTATTTCCCTATTGTTCTCAACATTCTTAGTTTGCATTAACCTATTTGTTTTTCTATGACCTATATGAAGAAGATAGTTTCAGGTGTTTTATTTTGTTTGCATTTGTTGGTATATGAAAATTAAGGCTTCCCATGTATTTTGAACTTCTATGGATTTGCGTTTGATGTTCTGTTTCATTGTAGTATGTATTTGAGGTAATATTTCAAATTATTATTTTCACCCACTACCTTGGATACATTATGAAACATTGGATTATAAGATTCACTTCAAAAATAATAACTGCAATGAAACTAATTTGATAGAAAAAATTATTCTCAGGAGAAAGCAGAGTATCTTCATGTATTTGCATTTCACTGATATTTTTCACTGATATTTTCTTTGATATAATTTCCATATCTTCCATGCACTGCTTCTGTGCATAAGTGACCTAGTAATAGGTTTCAAGCTACTGAATTTGAATCAGCTGGTTTTGAATTTCTTTGTGGTGTGATTTTCCTATGATGAATTAATGGATATAGCCACGCTCACTTTCCTGCATATTGTAAATCTAATTTCTTTGTATTTTCCAAAATTTACTGAACATTAATAACTGGAAATACCTTGAACATTACAGACATGTTCCTTCTCTTATGGTCCTAAGCACTAATGGAGAAGGAAAGACTTAAACTATCAAATAAATGACATGATAAATTTGGAAATATGCTATATAGAGGAAATCAGAGGCTGAGATGGAGACTAATGAGGCTATGAGGGGACCACTTTAGGTTAATGGTTAGGGAAGGCTTCACTAAGGGCTAACATTTCAGCTGACACCTGAATAATGAGCTGGGTAGGATAACCCATGTGCAGGTTGGGGTAGTGTCCAAGGGAGAGAGAACAGCATGTAATGGCCCCAGTATAGGGAAATATGAGGAAAGAAAGTATGACAGTGTGGCTAGACAGTGGTAAACAAGCTAAAGGGAAACAAAGCAAAAGGGGCATCTGAAAAATCTGTAGGACTAATGCCTGGATGGCCCAACATACCATAAGGAACTTAGGACTTCTATTCTGTATGCAAGGGAAGCTTTGGAAGGGCTTAACAGCACTCAGATTTGGTTTTAGGAAGGCCTCCTTGCTGTTATATAGATAACTGTTTAGAGAAAAGTCAAGACTAGAGCTAGAAGAACTATCATCTGGATAAGGTATTATGATCGGGAAGTGGGCACGGAGGTGTGTATTGCTGGAGTGCAGAAGCAAAGTGATGGACTTAAGACATTTTTGGAGGAGTAATTAACAGAATTGCTGATGAATTGGGAGGGTAGGAAGACAGAAGATCTAATGTTTCCTGGGCTTCAGGCTTGAGGTAGTGGGAATATAAAAGGGAATAACTGGTTTGGGAAGAAGGAAACCATGATTTCTGTTTGATCATATTAACTATGTGGAACTAGTTAGAAGTTCCAGTGGATATGTCAAATAGGGAATGGAATATGTATGAATTCCGGGCTCACAGGAGAAGTAGAGTATAAGATAAAAGTTTGGAAAGTTGAATCAGTGTTAAATTCATGAGACTTAATGAGATCACCTAGAGAAAGAATATGGGCAGAAAAGATTGCTAAAAGCAAGCAGGGATAATTGTGTGCTACAGAAGCATAAAGAATTCTGAATAGACTCTCTCCCAAAAGATACAGTATGTCCTGGTAAGCACATATTCAACCATATGATTTTGGTTGCTATAAAGAATCTTGATATTATTCATAATTATTTCATATGCCCTTTTATAATGATACCTAAGTCTCAGTAGAATATCTAGGCTTATATCTAAATGTGATCAGCCTACTGTAAATACTTGAAAGGGAAATCCTATCATAACCCTTTTTACAGGTTTCTGATGAAGGAGGAAGAGCTTTATATAATTATTATCTGTGATCTATTTGTTTATTTATTCATTCACTCAAATAATAATTTAGTAAATATGTCCAATGTAAATGATACAGCATGCTATGTGTTTTATTGGCAGATATACACGAGTGAAAATATCTTTGAGCAGTTGAACATTTTCCAAAAATTGAAGGATTCTGTTTTAGAAGTTTAAGGACATAAAATGAATTACACAATACATGCATGTTAAAGAAAATACTTTTGTTAAAACAGCCTAAACTTTTCAGACACACCAACCCCTCGTGAATATATTTAAAACTATCACTTACATTTACTTGTTAACCACTTAGAGACTCGTTTTCCAAAGTGGGCTCAATGAAGTTTATATTTTCATGAAAACAAATTATTACATAGTGATCCTTTTTCGATGATGTTGCAGAGCTGGGATTTTGTTTCACGGTACTGTGGTGTATAATTTGGACGCACACGCATTTCAGCTGAGGTTTGAACTTTGTCTCTTTCAGTTCCTCCAGTCATTAGCCCGCACCCGAAGGAACACGTGATTGCTGTGGACAAGCCCCTCGTGCTGCCCTGCGAGGCACGCGGCCTGCCCCCGCCCGACGTCACCTGGCGTCATGACGCGCGTGCGGTGGGGGACTCGGTGCGCCGGCGCGTGCTGAGTTCCGGCGCTCTGCAGATTGCGTTTGCGCAGCCTGAGGACGCGGGTCAGTACACGTGCACGGCGGCCAACGTGGCGGGATCCAGCAGCGCCAGCACCCAGCTCACCGTCCACGGTAGGATGTCTAACACGAATTATTTCAGTGTGCTACTTGACCACAGCAAAGGGAGAGGACAAGCAAGGGGAAATATGATGGAAATCAAAACCACACAAACGCAGTGATGCCAACCATGTGCCAGTGTGCGGCTGCCAAAGTTCAAACCTCAGGTCAGCTCTTTGGGGCGGTATTTATGTGTCTGCACGTAAGGGCTGTGAGAGAGCAAGAGTTTAACAACACCGCCAGGGTAATTAACGTGCTGCCAATCACCTCCTTAGATTGTGATGACTGGACTCTGCGTTTGGCTTAGCGGGAAACCATTGCATTTTGTGACTCTCTGCTTTACTTCTCAGGCTTCAAGCCATCTTGGTTCAAGACTAATCGAAACATGACTGTATTACATAGTTTAAGCCTAATGGGAGTTGGAGCTCTATTTAAGTCATTATTTTCAAGTAGCAAAGTATGTGGTATTTGTACATTTTATTACAAAAAAAAAAAAAAAATAGGACCTTATAGTAACAAAACTGACAAAATATCTAAATATCAAAATATCTAAAAATGTTTTAGTTTTGTACATTTTAGTTATAAAGATAGAATCCCTGTTAAGATCAGTGGTAGGAAACAGTAACAAATTAAACTGCTATTTTTAGAGGTAATTTTTATTATAATGAAGAGTTTCTGCTTTTTATTTTATTTTTATTTTAGTTTAGTTTTGAGACAGAGTCTCACTGTGTTGCCCTCACTAGAGTGCTGTATCATCACAGCTCACAGCAACCTCAAACTCTTTCCCTTAAGCGATTCTTTTGCCTCAGCCTCCATAGTAGCTGGGACTACAGGCTGCCGCCACAATGCCCAGCCAAGAGTTTCTGCTTTTTAGTTTTTTCAAAAAGTTGTGACAAGTTTTTATTTTCCAAGTGTTTTTTAATTTCCTACAACTTCATAGTTATAGTGACAATTTCAAGTGGAACCATTTTTGATTGAATAAATAAATTATTTAGCCAAAAATAAAAATCATCATTTATGAGTTTTTCAAATAACTCCTCTGCTTTCATTTAATATAATTCAACTAATCAATATACATTAGCCTTTACCTTCAAATAAATAATACTCTTTCTTTTAAAATATTTGTAGAAAATTTACCAAAATTGGCCATATACACAGGAACAAGGAAATACTAATAAATTTAAAAACAATAGACCACAATTCCTGCCCAATAAAGTGCAATGTTAGAAATTTGTCACGAACCTTTGATACCACAACCCGAAACCCAGGCAACTTAAAAATACTCCTCTAGCTAACAAGTCAAAGTATATGGTTTCAGTTTTAGAGTATGTAGAAAATAATACAAATAAGGGCTCTACATATCAAAATGTACAGTATGTGACAAAAGTGAAAATCAACTCTGAAGTCATAGCCATAGTTCTTTTCATTTTGAAAAAGAAAGAACTAAAATAAATACGCTAATGCTGCAATTCTGTAATTCCTAGGAAAAGAGAAATAGCAACCCTAAGGGAACCCGGGTAAAGGAGATAATGAAAATCCAGCATAAATTAATGAAAATGAATTGAAAATTTATGATGCACCATTCAGCAACATAGATTTTTGCATTTTCTAAATTATTTATAATGTTTATGCATATTATAATGCATATAATGTTTATGTATTTCCTCAGATGATCATAAAGGATAAAAACTTAATTTACCATAACTGAAAGCGAATTTAACTACAAATTTAATCTAACTGAAAGCAGTTGTTTAACATTTATACAGCATCTTTACTTTTGCTAAGACCAGATGTTGTCCTGTCTTTTTCTTAAGAATGTCATTGATTGGTCCATTTCTCACTGATGTGTTTGAATCATTCCAAAATTCATTGATGTGGGAGGGCAGTGTATTTGTACTTTTTTTCTGAGCCAAGAATTATTAAAAAATTTTAAGTCTTTCCTTTAGAAGTAAATATCTGAGTTCTGAGTCCACTAGGATATCTTTTAGTACACTAAGGTACTTAGTTCATCTCTAAATTGTCTAAATTTCTGTTTTAAAAGAAGTTGAGTCAAAGGAGGTATTTAGAATTACAATGCACCAAGTTACAAAATCACTGTAAACATTTCCTCTGTTATAGCATAAAAACTGAATTAAATGTCTTGATCTGGTTTACTTACATTCATTGTAACACGTGAAATGCTGTGATAAATTTTTTTACATAGCATTTTTTTATATTCAATATTTGATGAGTATTTCCTAGTGATTATTATTAGTTCATTCTCAGAATATATCTGTGAGATAAACCTAACAGTTATATAACCATAGGAGCGTTTTTTGGTCTTTGTTGTTTTTTTTCTTTTACTTCACTGAAACAAGTCAAAGAAACTGAAGAATGGAAAAGTCAGGAAGCCAAATGAAATGTAAAGATTTTCAACATAGTTCTAAGTCTTTTACTCAGAAACAGAATATGAATATAGTCAGTAAGTTCACATATGTGAGAATTCTTGCTAGCATCAAAAACATCAATTCCTTTCATAACAACAAACAAATCAGTATTTTAATAGTTTTCTTTGTTATTTCTAGCCCAATTGTCCTTAAAAGAGTCCTTTGTGTGTTAATTTTCAACATGTATGAATACATTGTTAAACTTGGCTTCCCAAATGACCATCTATTTTAAACTTTTCATAGTACCACCCAGGATCCGAAACACAGAAGTACAGTACACAGTCAATGAGAACTCACAAGCCATTCTCCCATGTGTGGCGGATGGAATCCCCACACCCACGATTAGCTGGAAAAAAGACAATGTTCTTTTAGCTAACTTGTTAGGAAAATACACCGCTGAACCATATGGAGAGCTCATTTTGGAAAATGTTGTGGTAAGTTTAATGGGCACAAACAGATGCATTAAGCCAGACTATAATTTGCCTTCTTACCTTTTGTAATTTAGCTTGGAAAAATATTCTTTAAAAATGAAGGAAAATATTCTTACAAATGCAGGTCACAAAATTACACCTATTTCATTTTGTGTTCTTTGAATGAGAATAGTATTAACAGCTAGTAGGAACTAATAAATGCCCTCCCTCTAAAATTGTTATTAAGTTTTTGTGGAAATCTATGTTTATCAGGCAAAATTCTGAGCGTCTATGCCATATTCTGTGCTTGCAAGCATGTATGGAAATGATAAGAAGAGAGAAGGTGTAAGACCATGTATTACTAAGCAAATAGAAAAAGTATTGTTTTGTTCTTTTCAGGTTTTTAATTACCCTTTCTGTTCACTGACATGACAGCTAATCTTAGGGATCTATGCAAACTGAGGCTTTTGGATGTTATTAGGTGATAACCTTTCCAAATTTTCAGAGTACCAGCTGTCAGGATCATTTCAGTTTTTCAATGATAGCCTCTTGAAGAACAATCTATGTATTAACATATATACATCACATGACTTTTCAAAAAGTTATGTGGTTCAATAATATCAACACTTCACACCAAATATTAGACACACTTAAAATGTGAATTATTCAAAGCATCTGTGCATATCTTGTTCCTTTTCATAAACCTTCAAAATCCCAAAGTTTCATTACAAAATTGGGTAGGATTAAATTTGAACAAATTACAATGACAAAATTAACCGTGTTTACTTCATAGTTTAATCTCAGCCAATTAGCCAAAATCCTAGGATTTCCAGCTAAATGGTTTAGTGACTAGGCTATGTCATTAGGCCCAAACTCAATTAGATGTGCCAACAAAATGTGTACTTAATCTGGGTTTTAGTCAGTTGTAAAAGATGCACCAGGATTTTATGCACCACTAAGAAAGGAGTAATTCAATCAAAAAAAAACTATAGCAGACCATTAATGTTTAAAGTATATCCTAATCTCAGATTTTAAAAGTTAAAAATAGATGAATTTTAGAATTGATAGAGATAAATCTTTGTTTAAACTGCTAAATATTTCTAGAGGGCATCACCCCCATGTGGAGGAATGTTGGATTTGACTCCTCAATCACTCTTCTAGACCTTAAGGAATTAAATGAGAGAAAAAAATGTTTAGAGTTTGAATGGAACGACTCAAATACATTAAAAGAATACCAACAATAAGATAGCATATAAATACTAGATGAGAGACGTAAATAATACATAGAAGTCTGTGAATAAAATGTATTATCCAAACTTTTAAATGCCTCATTTCCGTAAAAACCTGATTTTGAACCAAATTTATCACAACCTTGGAATTTAAGAATAATTAAGTTGTAGGGGGAAGGGGAAGACCTTCACAGACAGTACAATTTATTTTTGTTTGCCCTTTTTTAAAAACAAATGATCGTATGCATCAAAATTATGTTTATAATAAATGATTATAACTTTATATTTCCAATAATTTGGTGATTCAATGGAAAAGATTCTTAAATGTTTAAAAAAGGGAAGAAAATTGTAATTTGTCCCTTAATGCACCCAGAGGCATTCAATTATTTATTTCAGCAAATATTTATCGAGCACCTTCTCCACAACCAGCTGTACTTTGAACGCTGGGGATACCACAGGAATAAAAGAATCAAAGATCCTTGCCCTCATGGAGTTTATTTCTAGAACAATTAGATGATAAAAACTACAAATAACAAGCAATTTATACATTAAGTCAGAAGGATAAAAGTATGAAAAATAAGAGAGCAGTAAAGGATATCAGGAAGTGGAGCAGTCCAAGTTGTAGTTTTAAATAAGATGGTTGGCATAAGTACCCCTTGGAAGGTGACATTTGAGTAAAATATGAAGGAAATGAGTTAGCCAAGGAAATATCTGAATGGGAAACACACCAGGAGAAAATAGGTAAAGCAAAGAAATTAAGGTGGGCAACAACATTCAAAAACATCTTAAAAAAAAAAAAAATTAAGGGAACATGCCTAATGTATCTGAGAAACAGGAGGCCGGTGAAAGCAAAGAAAGAGATTGAAAAAAGAACAAAGGGAAGTTAAAGGAAAATGGAGCCTGGATCATGCAGGATTTTGTAACGATTTTGCAGAGCAGTGGTATGAAGATGGAGGATTTTTCATGCCCTTTGAAGCTAGTATTTGCTGACAGATTGCAAACAGGGTATAAGAATGAAAAACATAAAAGGAGACTCAAATGTCTGAGACCAAAGGTATGAACAGCTGAAAGGGTGAAATCTCCATCAGCTGAACTGGCAAAAGGCTACAGATGATACTGAAAAGGATAAGGAGAAATTGGGGGTTCAGTTTGGAGCATGAGTTTGAGATATCCAAGGAGTGAATTGAAATGAACAGTTCAAAGTAATTCCCTTTTGGAAAGAAGTATGGAGAATACTCAGGGATCTAAAAGTAGACCTGCCATTTGATCTTGCAATTCCTCTACTGGGTTTATATCCAAAAGACCAAAAATCACTTTATAACTAAGATATTTGTGCCAGACTGTTCATTGCAGCTCAATTCATAATAGCCAAGTCATGGAAGAAGCCCAAATGCCCATCGACCCATGAATAGATTAATAAATTGTGGAATATTATGTAGCCTTAAAAAAGATGGAGACTTTACCTCTTTTACATTTACATGGATGGAGCTGGAATATATCCTACTTAGTAAAGTATCTCAAGAATGGAAGAAAAAAATGTCCAGTGTACTCAGTACTATTATGAAACCAATTTACAATCACCCTTTCACATAAAGAACAGATCACAACTATGCTAGAAGATGAAAGAGGGAGGAGGGGGATGGGAGGGAAGGGGGGAGGTCAGATAGAGGGAGGGTGAATGGTGGGATCACACCTATGGTGCATAATGCAAGAGTACATGTCGGATTTATTAGTATAGAGTATAAATGTCTTAACACAATAATTAAGCAAACAAGATGAGGTATATATTAACCAGTATGATGTAAGCATTCCTAATTCTATATGAAATCAGCATATTGTACCCCATAAATGCATTAATGTATACATGATCTATGTGTTTATGATTTAATAAAAAAGAAACAAACAATTGGAGGTTGGAAGAACAATCTGAGCTGGAGATGCTGATAAACATCAGCATATAGATAAAGGCTTAACACTGGGTGAGATCACCAAGGAATTGAGTAGAGAAGAAAAGTGGACCATAGACTGAACCCTCTCACATGCTAACATTAAGATGTGAATGTTGAGGAAAGCCAGAAAAAGAAGATGAAGAAGGAGCAACCGCTGTGGTTGGACCACAAGAGTGACGTGTCCTGGAAGCCAAGTGATGACAGGGTGTCTGTCAGGGAGAAGGCAGTCATAATCGTGTCACATGCTGCCAGTGCACCAAGATAGACAAGTGATGAGAGCTGGTCACTGGGTCTGGCAAGTGCAACTTTAGAATTGCAGGTGCTGTTACCCTCCTCTTGCCATTTCCTTTGACAGGTTTGGTGGTGGTGGTCTTTGGTACCCTACTACTCAGGCCTAACCATGCTGTCCAGATGCTATCAGCCCGTGGGAATATTAGTTCTTTTCTTGTCCATTGCAAAGCAGCAGTCCACTTGAGATACTGCTTCAGAATCTAAAGTGTTCTGAAATCTTACTACCCTAAAATGATTACCATAGTTCTGTAAGGGATGGGCTTATGTTTAAACTTCTATTCATCTTCAGTTATGTCATGTAAAAGCTAATGTGATGGTTTAGACTAACAGATGGAAATTTAAATTTTGTTTAGACAGGAATGTCCTTGTGGGGACCCAGCTACAATGCAGTGCGTTTCATTTAATATAATATAAGATGATGACTTTTTAAGTGCTGGGTATTTTTTTTATCTTAGCTGGAAGATTCTGGGACCTACACCTGTGTTGCCAACAATATTGCAGGTGAAGATACACACAGTGTCAGCCTGACTGTACATATTCTCCCCACTTTTACTGAGCTTCCTGGAGATGTGTCATTAAATAAAGGAGAACAGCTACGATTAAGCTGTAAAGCAACTGGTATTCCACTGCCCAAATTAACATGGACCTTTAATAACAATATTGTCCCAGGTGGGTGATTTCTTTCTTAAGAAGTTAATGAATCCACCCCTCTAAAACTCTAGACCAATCTCCATTTATCCTAGCTGTGGGAATCATTTGAAAAGTAATAACTGAAGAACTGATTGTTTTAAATTCTGTGAAATGTATGCCTCTGCTTGGATTTTACCCTCTGCCTAGCATATGTGTTCTGTTGATTCTTTTGAAAGGATAAGTTGGTTACAGGATCATATTTGGGATACAAGTAGATTTTTAACTCATAAATAATCTCCCTACCCCATGAGAAGACAGTAATGCATCCACATACAGGCACTTAGACTGAGCCACCAGGACCCTCTCCATCATCAATAAATAGATTAAGGTGGCTAATGCTGGAATCCTGAAGATTCATCTATTTTTACAGAGAAGATGAATTCTTCTCACTGTATGAATCGACCTCAATTATAGTATAGATCACCTTTATGTAGAAAATGTCTAGTCACAATGTACACAACATGTTAAGGGAGTGCCTGAAACCCAGCAGCACCCATCCCAGGGAAAATAAATATCTACTTCTTCGTTAGACTTTGTCATCAGCATAGGGACATAGCCAGTACTGAAAAGTCATCCTAACCCAAAATTGACTTCTGAAGTATTGCACTGTTAGCATTTACTTAGTTAGTGTCTTGCTTGAAAAATAGTAGTAAGCTTGGGGGAAACGTTCTCTTGTATATATATTAATGAGTGAAATCCATCAACTCTATTACCTTGATAATAGCAATAGTACACCTCACGAAGGAAAAGAAATCTAAAAAGTCTAATCAATATTCTTTTCTGAAGATGTACTAATTTAGCTATTTCTATTTTTCAAGTGTAATTTTCCACTTAATATTCAGAAGTATGAATTTTTTTTTAAATAACTTGAATGGAGAAAAGCATGTGAGGTAAACATAATTAGATATTATCTGGTTTACTCAGAATCTTAGTGTTAGTTGTTTGAAGATTAGCAAAATCACCTTATATGCTGTTCCAAATATTATAAATTTTTAAGTTTATAATATAATGTTATAATAATATCATAGACTTTACAATAAATGCTTGGCTTTGTAAATGTTTCTATAGCTACCACTTAAGATTTATAAAGAAGTTTAAATTATTATAAATTTGATCATGTTTTCATTATTACCTAGCCAGTATATGTTTTCATGGTTTCCCCTCTGACCTGACAACTCAGTTGAATTACAAGCTAAAACTGTTTTTATATTTTTGATGTGAATTTGGAGGAAAAGGGGTGGTAAGATACTTGAAATGGAAAATGTAATATTTCTGAATGAAAGAATTTTGAAACTCAGGGAGATTATGAGCCAACTTTAAAGCAACACATTGAGATGAAATGTGTACTGTAAACCTAAAATAATTTTTAGAAGATATTTGTCTTCATTCTCTTTTCCTGTTTCTTCTGTTTTTTTATTTTCCAAACAAGTGACTATACACATAGTAAATAACTCAGAGGAAGAAATCTGTGGAAAAGGCTCTCTGCTCCAATGTCATCTCGTTGGTTCAATCGCTGACCGACTCATAAATCTAGCATGCAAAATATTGAGCTGTCATGAAATGTTTCCTAGGCATTTATGTTGTTCCCTAACTTTCCCTCAGCCCACTATGACAGTGTCAATGGACACAGTGAACTTGTTATTGAAAGAGTGTCAAAAGAGGATTCAGGTACTTACGTGTGCACCGCAGAGAACAGTGTTGGTTTTGTGAAAGCAATTGGGTTTGTGTATGTGAAAGGTAGGTAAAAGTACTTCATTTTTAAGTTATATTGATGTGTTTATCATGAATCATTTGTGTTTTGTTTCCTTATTAAGTAGTAATACAAATAACTTCAGTGCACTAATTCATTTAGTCCTGTTTCATGGATATGAAAATTCATGAGCATTTAACTCAAAAGTAGGTAAGAAGTAAAGAGATCATTTCACACAAAGTGGAATCATACCCTCAGAATATTGAAATTGACAAAATTATCTAGTGACTTAGCATAAGCAGTTGATTCTGGAAAACCTGTGAGGTTTTAAAATGGCTTTTCCTCGTTTTTATGAAATGATCTTTCTAGATAGGTCAAAAATCACCAAGAAATGATCAGTGCTCACTTTTACTTTGTTCCTATCTTATATTATTTTCAGAACCTCCTGTCTTCAAAGGTGATTACCCTTCTAACTGGATTGAACCACTTGGTGGTAATGCAATCCTAAATTGTGAGGTGAAAGGAGACCCCACCCCAACCATCCAGTGGAGCAGAAAGGGAGTGGGCGTTGAAATTAACCACAGAATCCAGCAGCTGGGCAATGGCTCCCTGGCCATCTATGGCACTGTAGTAAGTCACATTGGAGTTAATGATGCACATTCAATCCCACACAGCCAGTGCCCCTCTGTAAGTGCCATAGATAAGAACACTTTCTCCTACATTCCTATTTAAATCAACTCCTTTTAAAAAACAGAAACAATAGTTGACATTTTTAGTCCTTTCCAATAAGTACAGGAAGTAAGATAATTTTGTTACTTTGTTCCCAGTCATTGACCAGTTATTTAACATGAGGAAATAACTTCCTCATATATGCTTTAGAAAAAGGAAATAGAAGAATTACAGTTACAAATAAATTATAGAGTAGATTTTTGTCAGTAAGCCAATAACTATATCAGTCTTTTACAAAACTTGAGTAATTCAGAAAATGGGTAGTGTTTGGGCTGTTATTCTAATTTGGGTGCAAGTAACCCGGAAGTGAGATATTTTATCTAAACATGTATCAACTAGAATGCACACGGTTAATTTGTTAAATCGCGTTTGGGGAGATGTCTTTGTGTGCTTTCTTTGTTTAATTAATTGGAATAATAATTAAAATATACTGTCTGATTACCCAATCTAGTGGACCATTCTCAGTCTTTTATTCTCTTTTATTTCACTTTCAACATGAGGTGTTGCTGACGGTTCCAGGCTCAGGTTTCTTCCTCCCCACTTTTCTCCTTTTCCTCTACACAAATATGACTGAGTCTGAAGACCTTAGTACTTCTAACACCAATATTAATACTAGTACTGATGTTTTTTTCACCTCCCAGTTTCAAATCAAATCAGCATTTATTTTCATTTTCTCCTTATCCTCTACTTCCTGAAAAGAAGGAAATTGGAGAGAGGAAAGAGGAAAGTCTGGGTGAGAGACCTGAATTCTGCACTCAGAAAATCTTTAGCTGTGACTCCACTTATCAAATCTAAATTCATATAGTACTTTCTATACTTTATGTATAAATTTGTGACTTAACTCTATGATATATAATTTGATCCTGTGATTTAAAAAAAATAGAAGGATCAGCAAGTTTGTCAGAGGTAAAGCACAAGTTCATAGCAGGCAACACTTTTTTCAAGACAGGGTTGAATTCACCTCCATACTACCCTTATAAATAAAAGTGAAAGAGTCATCCTATCTTTTACAAGCTATTTTTCACATTTCCTACAAGACACACTTTCATTTATCCATATTATAGAAAAATCTTCTCCATGCTCCTTTTTCCCAGTTCCTTCAGAGGCAATGTTTCCTATGAGTTATTTTCTTGGAGATCAATGACAGGCCATTTTTTTTAAAGCATAGGCTTAGAATTTCTTTTTCTCCCCCTTCCCGTTCTTCTACCCCTTTTTCCTCCTCCTCCTTTAAACCTATTTATGAGGTTAGTTACATGTATATTTTTCTACTTCATTAAACTGCCTTCTCAAAAATGAAATCTCAAATAAACCAGCATCCAGGTGAAAAAAAGTGATTTTCCTTGCTCTGGAAGATTACATTTTTATAAAAACACTGCTTATTTCCAAAGAATGAAGATGCTGGGGACTATACGTGCATAGCTGCCAATGAAGCTGGGGTCGTGGAGCGCAGCATGAGTCTGACTCTGCAAAGTAAGCAACTTAATGAAACTTCAATGAGACACTTGATTTAAGAAATGTTATATAATCAAGAATGTTCATTTTCCTTAGCTTCGTAGCATTCATTGTTGAGAGATTCTCCAATATTTTCTGCCAGCTGTTTGTTAAACTATAATTCTGTAAGATTTGAATAGATGATAAATATTTAACTAACAGATCTCTGAGACATGGTTTTATTAAAATACTTACCTATCAAATGATAATGTTGTAGGATATTATTAGGAAAAAATAGGGTTCTGTGGACAACTATCTCTGAGAAAAAAATAGATTAAACAGAATTCATTCATTTGTTAAACATAGAAACAACATCTCATATGAGCCTAGATCTACCTTAGGTGTACCAAGTCTCTTTCCTGCAGCTGTTAACATATCCATGTGAATTATGGCTCAACAAGAAGAGAATATAATATATTACATTTTTCAAATAAAATGTTATTCCCATGACCATCCTGCCCTCTGTGTTGGGTGAATATAGAGGGCATCATACGTTCAATCTCCTAGCAGAGGGTTTCACTGACCCCATTTAAGAAAGACTGCACTGGGCGGCGCCTGTGGCTCAAAGGAGTAGGGCGCTACCCCCATGTACTGGAGGTGGTGGGTTCAATTTCAACCCCGGCCAAAAAAAACTGCAAAAAATAAAAAAAGGAAGGCTGCATTAGAGGTAGCTACACAGACTGATGATAAATTCATTTCAATAAATGAGACATATTAAAACCCCCAAAATGTAATTTGATTCAAATTAAGATTAAAGCACCAAAAGCAATGTGTTTATTTTGGGTAGAATGTTCATATGTTATTATAATTATGCAAATGATGGTTATTTCAGCCTTGAAAGATAAATTACATGTGGAATTTTATTGTTCAACTAATAGCCTTATGCATAATTTAAAATGTCCAAATATGATATCTAAACTATATTTCATAGTCTTATCTGACACTTTATTTTGCCATACTAATATGAGCAAATAAGATAATTTAGTCATTACATTGCCATTTAGTTTTGAATGATATTTTCTTTATTCGACAGTGGTTTATTGAGTAGGTGATGCAGTCTGAGTTCTAAAAGTAAAGTAAATGCTGATCCTGAAAGTTTCTGAGTGAGGTTAATACACAGTTAGGATGTAATAGTGCAGGGTGATGCTGGGCAGGTATGAGAATAGTGCATCATGTAACACTTGCTTGAGAGAGTCAAATCTGTTTTACAGAAAACAGTAGCATGTTACTATTGCATCAAAACACATTTTACTTACATTTTTGTTTTATTTATATGCTATTTATTACAGATACACTTCCCTATCTCAAATATGCAGTCACCCCCCTGATAATGCCTGATTTTCATGACCTCTCATTCAGCAAACCATTCCCTCTTTCAACTAAATCCCACAAAAACACTGCTCTCAATCCCATCATATATTTTCTCAAGAATGCACACACACACCCTTTGCTTTCCTATTAAATGTAAACCCTTCTGATTTTCTTTCAAGATTTCAACCAGTGTTTCAAACTTTATTTGCTCTTACTCTTCCAGGTAAATCATCTTTTCTATTCTCATTGTCTAAGGAAAAATAAAAAAGCTAAATCTATCTCTCATCCTACATCTTTCTCTCCAAGTGGTCTCTCCTTTCTTCTCCGTCCATATAATTATACTCATTTTTAAAAATTCAGTTCGAGTCTCTTTTCCCCATGGAGTTTTTGTTGGTACTATAGACCAATGTAAAGAGAAACATCCTGACAGCAGCTGCATACATCTTCTTCTGCCTTCTCTCCAAGACTTGACTTGAGCACCTGTCATCCACCAGAGATACTGTTATCCTCTCTCTTCTTAAAAGTCCTTCCCATAGTTGCCAGGATACCATTTTTCTCCTGATTTTATTTCTCCTCCAGTGTTCGGTTCTTAATATCATTTATAAGCTTGTTTTCTGTCCATCTCTTAAATAATACAACAGTTTTTGTCTTTGGCTTTGTTCCTCTCCTTTTGGCCTGCCACTGCATTCCTGTCCCATATCTCTATTCAGACTTCCGTATATGAAAATCTAACTGCCGTCTAGACATCTCTGTATGAATGGCCCACAGACACTTCAAGCTCAGTAGTCATAAATGGATGCAAATCATCATTTCTTACTTCTTCCCCACAAATCTGTCTGTCTTTCCTGCTATGAACTTTTGAATTGCCAAGCAGATACCATGCCGTCCAAATCAGAACCCTGTTGTCACCCGTTCTCGCCATTAGTCCATACCACTCTGTGACAGTTGCTTTTTAAATGGTCGAATATGTCTTCCTTTCACTTCCAGTGGCATGCATTTGTTTGATCTATTAAGTTACTGTTGCTTATGATGACGCATTAGCACACATCTGCCTCTTGCACAGATATACTATGGCCCGCGTGAATGATTAGTTACTTGTCTAGCTTATCCAGTGGACTGTGAGCTCCTTGACACTAGAAATCATAACTGTTTTCTTGGCGCACTCCGTGCTTAGCACAATGCCTGGCAAATATGA
Source organism: Loris lydekkerianus (assembly GCA_963574355.1). Classification (NCBI taxonomy): domain Eukaryota; kingdom Metazoa; phylum Chordata; class Mammalia; order Primates; family Lorisidae; genus Loris; species Loris lydekkerianus. The sequence goes on along the minus strand of CAUYPK010164551.1, from coordinate 25,084 downwards.
ATAATAGGCTCTCAGTACAGTTTTATTAAACGAATGATGATCAGCGACCGAAGAATAAGTTAATGATAACTCTTTACCTCAGAAATCATCAAAGGAAAGAAGGGAATATGTAAAACACGGACCATAATAACAATGGTAACTAAGAGTATTGTGGGTTTACCTCTTTTAAAAGTTGTGCTTACCTCATCTTAATTGAGTCTTAATAGGAATCTTCTGAAGTAGGCACTGTTTTTAGGATACAGAGGCTCAGAGGTATAGTAAGGAGCAAAGGCAGAATTTTAGTCCAGAAAGCGTAATTATAGAGTCTGATTCATAGGCTGATCTATTTGGGGATTAACACTTTTGACCTTTATTAAATATAATAAAACAGAGCTGTGCAAATCGTATCAATGGCAATTATAACCTACCACTTCAGGAGCTGGGAAGCAACAGTGTTTTATAAATAAATCAGCCTAAGTTTTTAAAAGAATAATGTCACTACATAATGCAGGATAAAAATGTTACAGCTCCACAAAAATTAAGAAACATTATGTGCTTTTTTCCATAGGTCCTCCTATTATCACTCTTGAGCCAGTGGAAACTATTGTCAATGCTGGTGGGAATATCATATTGAATTGTCAGGCAGCTGGAGAGCCTCATCCGACCATGACATGGTCCCGTCAGGGCCAGTCTATTCCCTGGAATGACCGAGTTAAGGTGTTATCCAACAACTCATTACGTATCACTGGTGCCCGAAGAGAAGATACCTCTGACTATGAATGTGTGGCTCGCAACTTAATGGGTTCTGTCCTTGTCAGAGTGCCTGTCACAGTACAGGGTGAGTGTGATTACAGGGATATTCATATTAAATAGTACCTGAGGTGACCCAAAGCATAAACATTATTCAGCATTTTAATTCCAATCTCCTTTGATCTTAAGATACTTCTAGATAGTGGAAATAGAACAAAAATCACCTTGCAATTTATAGACTGAAGGGACTAAAACAATACAGATTAAAACTTCAAATTATCAGGTTAATAATTCAAAATCCCCAACTAAGTTTTTGATTCAAGACTAAATCGCATTTATTCTCAAAAATCATTGTATGTATTTTTCGTTAAAGAAGCTTTTATATCCAAAAAAGTAAACATATATAAACATTCCTGGTCTCTGATTCTTCTGGCAGATACACTTGAGTCAAAGGATTGGATCTAAGAGGAAGCTCTAGTTTACTGAATTTCTTCTCTCACTCTAAAATTTCAGTTTTATCTTAAAGGAGAACTTTCATAAGCTATTTTTCAGCAGTTGTAAATTTATTCTGTACCCAGTGTATTCTTAAATGAAATCTGATTTACATTTTTTTTTTTTAATTTGCAAGGGCTGAGACAAAAGTACAATGTTTTATTTGCAGTTCATGGTGGGTTTTCCCAGTGGTCTGCGTGGAAATCCTGCAGTGTCACCTGTGGAAAAGGGATCCAGAAGAGGAGCCGTGTGTGTAACGACCCCCGTCCAGCCAATGGTGGGAAGCCTTGCCAAGGGTCAGATTCCGAAATGCGAAACTGTCACAATAAGCTGTGTCCAGGTACACTTTATGTAACTGACAGGCTTGTGTTTAAGAGATACTCATTTCTGTACCCCCACCTCTTGCTTGCCTCAGTGTTAGAACTTTCTACTGAAATAGACCTGATGATATAATGGTCACTTCTGTATAGTGGACGGGAGCTGGTCAGAATGGAGTCCTTGGGGAGAATGCACAAGGACCTGTGGGAGCGGCAACAGAACCAGGACCAGAACATGCAGTAATCCATCAGCTCAGCACGGTGGGCGGCCGTGTGAAGGAAACGCTATGGAAATAATCATGTGTAACATCAGGCCTTGCCCAGGTGAGAAGCCGCGGAGTATAGTAGAAGAAGCACAGCTCTTCTATTTTTAATTTCTAGAAGAGAATTATAATCGCCTTTTCCTGTTTTCATTGCGAAAAAATATTGTGGCTTCTACCCTTGAGAATCTGTTTCAAGAAACAAATTATGAAGGAATGACATTATTCAATGAAAATACCTGATTGAATTGAACATGAAAAAAGGCTCCAAACTGTGTCATTTTTAATCATGTAGTGAAAATATAAGTATTTGCAGAGTCATAAAGGAACGTACGATGCAGCCACCCATTTTCAGGTAAGAAAAATGAAGCTTCAGGAGGTTAAAGACTTGCCCAAAAATGCAGAACGGGTGAGGGATAAAATGCCAATAGCCACGGTTCACTCCTCACCCATCATATGGCAGGGGCCGTGCTGGGCGCTTTATCTTGTTACTGACTTTGTATTGTCGGGCTCTTTCAGATTAATGAGACAGAAAACCCCGCAGGTATAACTGAACCCAAGGAGTTGGACAGTGTTTCTACTTGCATGTTTTCTGTGTCTAATCTCTTCTTCCCTTTCTCTTCGGCTTTGTTCTCTTGCTTTGTTGGAAAGAATGATTGCTGGTAGGTACTGGCTCACAGGGGCCTTATCATCTAAGTACCTCTGTCTCTCAGAATTCCTATCAGCCTCTGGGAGAGAACTCTATGTGATTTTGTTTGGGTCATCTGCTCACCCCTGGACTGAATCCAGAAGAGGATACTTTCATAGCTAGCTTAGGGGGCTCGCCCACCTCGTGTGAAAATGGGCAGAGATCCTTATTTGGCAGCCCGAAAGACATCTATACCATCAAGGAAGGACTTTTCATTCATTTATTCCTTTATTCACCCAGCGAAGTGCTCCAGGCAGTCGTCTTCTTTTTTTTTTTTAATTTTATTTTATTATTAAATCATAGCTGTGTACATTAATGTGATCAAGGGGCACCATACACTGGTTTTATAGACCATTTGATATATTTTCATCACACTGGTTAACATAGCCTTCCCGGCATTTTCTTACTTATTGTGTTAAGACATTTATATTCTACATTTACTAAGTTTCACATGTACCCTTATGAGATGCACCGTAGGTGTAATCCCACCAGTCACCCTCCCTCCGCCCACCTCCCACCTCCCTCCCCTCCCTCTCCCCCTTCCCCATATTCTTAGTTTGTAATTGGGTACTCTTCTAAGTGAATCTAGTGGATGGAGTTAGAATGATAAACAGACAAGGTCTTCCAAATATTGATAGTATGATAAACAAATTCAGAGTTAAAGTAATAGAGTGCAACTGGAAGAGCCAGCTTATCTGGAACGGTCAAAGAAAAGGATGTGGACAAGCCAAAAAGAGACTGGTATCTACTACATTAGGTATTGCATCCTACTGTGCAGATGAGGAGAGAGCCAGAAAATGCTATAAGTAATTCACTAAGGTTACATGTACTAAGGTTCGCTAATAAAAAGTGAATCAGTGACTTTAATCCAGGGTTGATCTGATTCCCAAGCCTATTTGTTCAGATTCTGGGTATCTTAAATCTGTAGTTCAGACCTTTAATTACATTACAAAAATAAAGTACTGTCCTAAAGTCTTAAAGAAAATAATTAAAAGGCAGATTTATCTAGTCTCAAAGAATTAATAGAGCTAATTGTAATAGCATCATGTTCTAAAGTAAAAAGACCCAGACATACCCAATGGGAGCACTTGTGTACAACTTGTCAGCTATGATAACCATAGAATGAAAAACTAAGTGATAAACATCTTAAAATAAAAGTCAGTTTTTTCTCTTCGTTTTAGTAACTATTTGTTTCCTTACCATTGTTTTGTTCACTGTTCTGTTGGCTTACTGCTTTTTAGGTTTTCTCTTATTATTTCACCAACCCCTGAACCAATTGAATTTAGCTGCTGTTTTGGCATAATGCCAGTGGTGTCCTGGCACCAGTCAGTAAGAGCCTACCTCTCTTCCCAGTAGGAGCATGTGTGAGAGTTATAGTGATGCCATGTTGGTGGGTGTGCTGCAGCCCTAGTGGGAGTATCCATACCACAAAAATTAGCAGATGCTACAAGTTACTTTCCCTCCCCACCCCCAGAGAGCTGGTTGTTAATATTTTTCAGCCCAGCACTGTAAAAAGGGGCAATAGCCCAAGATAGCATTACTCATCTAAGGGTACATAAAAATCTTAGGGGCAAAAGATATTTGCTGTTAGTACAAATGTGCTTTTAATAATGTGAAACTTAGAGAAAAGTTGCAAGAATAGTACAAAGAATTCCTCTATAACTTTTACCCAGATTCACCAATTGCGTATATTTCCTAAAACAAGGAATTCTCTTTCATATGTCCAGTTGTCAAAATTGGGAAATTCGACATCGATACACTGTTATCCAATCTTATTATTTAATCCCATTGTCTAATCCACAGTCCCCATTCAAATATTGTCAGTTGTCCCCGTAATACCCTTTATGACTCTTTTCCCTCTATCAAGACCTCGCCCAGGACACACTCACACTTATTTGTCACATCTCCTTAGTCTTTTGTAATTGGAAAAATTTCTGTCTCTTTTCGTTTTTCATGACGTTGATATTTTGGAAGTGTACAGCCATTTTATAGACTGTAAGGATTGTCAGCTTGCCTTTGTCAGATGTATTTCCTCATGATTACATTTAGGTTTTGTATCTTAGCAGGAATCCTACATAAATGATTTTGTGTCCTTCTCAACAAGTAATTTCATCATGGGTGCTGGTGATGGTAACTTTCTTCACTTGGTTAAGGTTTTATCTGCCACAGTATACATAGTTACCATTTTTACTTTTATAAGCCATAAGTATTTTGTAGGGGAATTTTGAGATTATATAAACCTCTTCTTATTAATCTTTCATACACGAGTTTTAGCGTCCATTTATGATTCTTACTTGAATAGTTACTACTGTGATCTTTGCAAAATAGTTATTTTGTAACTATGGTATCTGTCTCACTTTACACTGTAACAAAGAACTTTATTTGTTTACTTCTTGATTTATTTTGGTAAGAACTCGTGTATTTTTCAGTGTTGTAGTGCTATCATATGCACTATCATTATTCATGATGATGCTCAAATTATTCTAGATTTGCTTAGTGGAGGAAGTCCCCTTCAGGCACGCTTCAGTGTTAATTTGCAGTGTCCCATGATTCGCTGAGTGCTCCCTTCATTGTTTTGCAAATAGATATTTCAGGCTGATCTTATACTTTCCCCGCCCCAGTTAGAAGAGTATTTTTAAGCTGGTAATCTTCCTCCTAAAAAACGTTGATAACGGCAAGGCACAGTGGCTCACACCTGTAATCCTAGCACTCTGGGAGGCCTAGGCAGGTGGATTGTCTGAGCTCACAGGTTCAAGACCAGGCTGAGCAAGAGCAAGACCCTGTCTCCAAAAAAATAGCTGGGCGTTGTGGTTAGAGCCTGTAGTCTCAGCTACTCGGGAGGCTGAGGCAAGAGAATCGCTTGAGCCCAAGAGTTTGGAGTTGCTGTGAGCTGTGACATCACAGCACTTTACTGAGAGTGACAAAGTGAGACCTGTCTCAAAAAAAACAAACAAACATTGGTATCTTTTGTGGTGGCAACATCCTGCCATTTGAGAGTTACTGTGATTAAATACGTATATTTGTATACAACTATACATATATATAGTTACAAATTTCTAAAAAAATAAGCATTTTTTTATGTGTCTTTATGAAAACTGTTGAGAACTCTGAGTGAAGCTTATTGTAGCTCATAGCTCACACTAATGGAGGATTTGCTGTGTTTCCTACACTGTTCGAAACACTTTTCATTTATAAACTCATTATTCCTCACTCCCAACCCAATAAGATATGTTCTTTTATTACCCACTTGCTGCAGATGATGACCAGGCACACAGAAGCCCAGTAATGTGTCAGGGTCACACAGCTGGTCAGGGCAGAGCAGTTACTCTGGTTCGGCACATCGTCCCATTGCTCCCTGCACATAGCACTGAGCCCCACTGTGCTTTCGTAATCAGAATTGCAGTGAAGTGCAACAGTAGATTTAGCCATCATATTTTGCATTTTTCCTATATATTAGTTTCTCCGTAGTTTTTATACCATCTCGATACCATGAAGTTTTATGCCTTCCTTGGTGGTTAAGGTTTTCTGCGTTGATTAAAAAATAAAAATAAATAGGTCTTCAGCTCAAAACCTATACTTACATGCAGTGGAAATGACATAGATATTAAATAAATAAATGTTACCCAATTATCCTCCAATAAAAATGGGCCTCTGCGCTGTCTAGCTCTACATTGTAAGAGATTGGGGCTCTTATTAACCAAAGCCTTAAAAACAGAATGTATTAAATTGAAACTGTAGGTTTCTGAAATCATAGAGTCTGTCTATAAGGACTGTGAGCATCTTCAGCCTGAAGTAATAGAACAGCTTTTGATACCTGCCATGTACTTAAAGGTTTTCTTCTTCCTCTGAGGTTTAGCCAAATAGTATTCGGTGCAAATTCTTATTGGTTAAAATAGATCTGTGTGAATATGTTTGTCTGTTATCTACAAAGCACAAAGATAAATAGGCAACTCAATTAGAAATTCACCAATTATAAGAAATGCAAAATGTGTTTGAAAGTATTTTCTAACCAAATGATAGTTTTATTACTTGGTTTTCAACTTATTCTTTTGGTATCTTCCAGGTTGTACTAAGAGACTATTTTGACTCAAACCTTAATACCCTGCTCATATTTTGGTTAAACTGGGTGACCAAGAAACATAATGACCCTCATATCTAGAAAGTTCCCCTAAAACAAAAATATGCTCTGAGACTTACTTGTACATGAGGGAAATCAGAATGTTGATCCTCAGCCCATGCACCTGGTAGGAAACATAATGTTGTTCCAGTCTTGTGGTCAGATGGTGTAATATGTTAGTGACCAAAAGGAAGCCCTTAATATCGCTCTTTGGAAACTACTGGTCAGCTTTTTCTGTTGTTTAGGAAGCAGGTGAATATGTCATCCAGAACTTTTAATTCATGAACATTATGTAATGGAGAAAACTTTTTCAAAAGACTTACAACTGGGCAAATCATTGTGTTGTTGGAAGACACGTTTGTAAGTCTGAAGCTCAGTCAAGCTTAAAGATGTAGTCTCCCAGTCTGGGCTCCAAATTATCATTGTATTGTCAATAACCATATCTAGATCTGTTATACAGCCTTGTTCGTAAGCTCCAAGTTCCTTCTACTTTCCCCAGAGCATAGAACATAGACAAATACTTAGTTAGGGTTTAAACACTCAGGTTATGTTCACATATGGTAGTTTGAATAAATTTAATTTTAATGAAATAGCCCATGCGGGTGATTGTAAGCATTTATTTTGGCATTCGGTGGGCCTTCTGAATTTCTCTTTAGAAACAGATTCTTCTGAAAAAATAACTGGAAGGAAAAAGGAAGAACATCATTTATTATGTTTCCTTCAGTTCAATTTAAATTATTTACAATTGTGGGCTAAACAACTTATTACTGAGTTAATTTATTTGTATGATTTTGTTTTTTAAACAAACATAGCTCTTTGACTTGAAACTCTGTCTCTTGGGGTGTTTATAGTTCACGGAGCATGGAGTACTTGGCAGCCTTGGGGTCCATGCAGCGAAAGTTGTGGGAAAGGTACCCAGACAAGAACAAGACTTTGCAATAACCCACCACCATCACTAGGTGGGTCCTTCTGTGATGGAGCAGAAACACAGGTTCAAGTTTGCAATGAAAGACACTGTCCAGGTAAGAAAAGTACACTGTTCGGGTCTTTAATAAATTAACATCTACCTATCTTAGCCCAGTAGTATGTCAGTAGGACTCTGTCCCATTCTGACTATACCCACAAGAACATCACTCAAACTAAAAATGCCCAGAGTTTAACCTAATTTTTAGGTAGTAACAAATCACATGCATTTCTTTTCTTACTGCAGTGCATGGCAAGTGGGCGACATGGGCCAGTTGGAGCACCTGTTCAGTCTCCTGTGGAGGGGGTGTCAGGCATAGAACAAGGGACTGCTCTGACCCTGCCCCCCAGCACGGAGGAAGCAAATGTGAAGGAAGCGATATCCAGAGTGATTTTTGCAATAGTGACCCTTGTCCAAGTGAGTGTTGGAAATAGTGAGTCAACATTATACTTTCTTAAAAGTCTTTCTAAAGTTACAGTATTCTGTCAAAGCATTGTATGGTTGCTGTCATGTCGATATCGTACCATATATGTCTTTGATTCGGAAGGCCAGGGCTGTGTCTTCTTTGACTGCATAGGACTGACTACAGAGTGTGAGGATGGGAACACCCTTACATTTAAGTCTCAGTGATGCTTATGAGTCTTTTATGGAGGCATGGAGGCAGCTCTCTCCCTTAATGCTGTCATCAAGCTAGATTTTTAGACTTGATATCTGGAAATCTGAGTTATACTGTACCCTGAATGTTACCACCTTGGCTTATCAAAGCAGAGACCCTGTATCTTTCATACCCACCCCCAGCGACTGGAATATGTTAAGACTTAATAAATGTGTGTTACGTGGAATCACACAATTGCTGGAAATGGCACCTGGTTTCTAGTCAAAATAGCAACCAAACCATCTTCCTTTGGAAGTTGCCTGTTGACAGAGTTATGTCAGTTCCTGGGGAGAGGCTTTTCCACACTTTTTGGATGAATGTCAGTGTCAGCCCTTCTCATTCTTAAAGCTGTTTTCATGTTAGATGGTTCTGTGTTGCAGCCCATGGACACTGGAGCCCTTGGAGTGGCTGGGGAACGTGCAGCCGGACGTGCAACGGAGGCCAGATGAGGCGGTACCGCACGTGCGACAACCCGCGTCCTGCCAATGGAGGGAGAGCCTGTGGGGGGCCCGACTCCCAGATCCAGAGGTGCAACTCTGACATGTGTCCTGGTGAGCCGCTCCCTTCCTGGCGGTAGAACAAGTAGAGCTTTTCATTTAGTGCTCATGGGAGCCTTTCCATCGTTTTAGACCTAAAAAGAAAGTTGTCTAGGCCAGGGCACCCTAAGTGGACACTTTAAAACCAATTTGTTGGCATTAACCACTCCACTCAACGTTTACAGTGGATGGAAGCTGGGGAAACTGGCATAGTTGGAGCCCGTGTTCTGTCTCTTGTGGAGGAGGTGAAAAGACTCGGAAGCGGCTGTGCGACAGTCCGGTGCCAGCTAAAGGTGGCCGTCCCTGTCCAGGAGATGCTACTCAGGTGTCCAGATGCAATATACAGGCATGTCCAGGTAAGCAGCAAAATTGGACTTTCGAAGGACCGTTGCTGGCACATTCACAGCCTCTGTGCAAATTGTGAAACAGTGCTACAAATAATAATACAATGCCAGCTCAGGGAGGAGGAATTAGAAAAAATGTGCTTTTTCCCTCTTAGTTGATTAAACTTTATATCAATATCCAGGACTGGGTAGTAGCCTCTGCTTGCCCCTTCCAAGCTTCCTGATAAAAAGGCACAATTATCACAGCCATAAATGGTAGTCCTAGGCTTAATAGGTTAAAGGGTGACACAGAGTGGGGGAGGGTGGGCTGAGACTCCAGGCCAAAGATGAGGGTGGGCAGTGACTAAATATATAAGTAGAGTCTGTTCATTCACGGCTAGGGATATGTGCAAAGTAAAATAAAGGTCAGTTCAGTTCAAGGAGAAAGAATAGAGGAAGTTCAAGTACCATTACCCAAGTCACTCATCACAGCTGGGTATTTAAGTGAGGTAAAAATTTAGAATTCCGGCTTGACACCTATAACTCAGCAGCTAGGGTGCCAGCCACATACACCAGAGCTGACAGGTTCAAATCCAGCCCAGCCTGCCAAACAGTAATGATAACTATAATCAAAAAATAGCCAGACATGGTGGCGGGCACCTGTAGTCCCAGCTACTTGGGAGGCTGAGGCAAGAGAATTGGTTTACCTCCAGAGTTTGAGGTTGCTGTGAGCTGTGATGCAACAGCACTCTATGGAGGGTGACATAGTAAGACTCTGTCTCAAAAAAAAAAAAAAAAAAAAAAAATTTAGAATTCCAAAGGGTGGCCCAAAGGTAGTTCCTAAAGTTACCATACAAAGGAAAAATGGGAATGTAGCTAAATGTATCTTTATTTACAAATTATTCTTATAAAATTTTACAACATGTAAAGAAAATTTTGTAAATATTTTATAAAATTTTGTAATGAATAGTTTGTAAATAAAGGTATATTTAGCTGCAAATTCCCCTTTTCCTAATGTATGGTGACTTTAGGGGCAATCTTTGCAACACCCTGTAGAAATCATGGACCTTAGAAAGAGTTTGCTGGTTGTCCAAGAAACGGTGGATGATAACAAATCCCTTTTCTCAAGGGACAGAATTTCTAAAGGCTGTAAGAAGACCAACAATAACCATTTCAGACTGTTAAAAAGTGTCAGGATGCCATTAAGCTTTCCAAAGCTTTAAGGTTTTCGAAATAAAATTTCCCTAAAAATCAAGAAGAATCATCTGAAAGAGTGAGAGCCTTACATGAAAAGATTTGTAAGGCTGAGCCAACCTAAAGGGTAAGTAGCTACAAGTCAACTATTCAGTGCATCTGTTCAATGGACCAACTGATGACCAAGGATCGGAGGCTCCACCCTGAGCTCCAGTTCAGCTTTCAGTTGAGGCATTTCTTAGCTCAGCCTCTGGTGGTAACAGGGCCCCAGTGGCAACAGAAAGTCCAAATAGGTGGACAGTTTGGGTTACAGAGTCTGGCAGAGGGTTAAGGATCCTAGGCAGGCAGCCAGAATTAGGAGACGTCTGCTGAGCCCTGGAACTCAAGCTCCTCTATAGGAACCAGGGTCACCTTGAGAGGCCTCAATGGTCAGTGATGACACAGAGTAGTAGCAGTCGCACTGTTCCATTTTCCCTGCTTAGAACTAAGAATAAGGACCAATAGGCCACACCAGGTCTTGTGTTCTCCTGCTGTCCACTTCTGCATCATCTTCTGCATGTCCCACCACTCTAAAAGCCCTCTGCTCTTTTCGTTTCTCAGATGTGGCAAAGTAATACCCACCCACCCCTAAAAGGGTGATGCATGCTCTTTCCTCTACCCAGAAAGGCTTTCACCCTCCCTGGCTCAGTAAAGACCTAAACTCTCTTTGATCTCCTCTTTGTTTTTGCTTCCTTCTCAGGCCCACTTGAGTCGAACATAACACGTACATTAGTACATTTCAACATTACATTTATTTGTGGAATTCTGATTAATGTCTGTCTGTATTCATATGTAAGCTCTTCAAAAGCAGGTCTCATATCTTTCTTTATTCTTACCATTATTTCCCTTCAATACTTGACAAATCATTGTAGTCCAGAACATGAAGTCTGAATCGATGTGAAAAGGATGTTTTCTCTCACTAATGATCAAAGGAATGCAAATAATTAAAATGATGAAGTGCTATACTTACTGGTTTTTCTGAGTCTGAATACAATTACATTTTTCTTCAGTACATCTTATAGGCATCCCTTGGACATATTGGGATTCAGTTCCAGACCATTGCAATAAAGCAAATATTGTAATAAAGCAAGTCATATACATTTTTTTGTTTCCTGAATGCATAGAAAAGTCCTTTTTATATTATAGTCAGTTAAATGTGTAATTGAATTATGTTAAAAAAAAAAAAAAAACAGCAAATTTAAGATAATTTAAAAATACTTGTTAGTGGTTTTATCACCTGAACCTTGAGTGATCTGTAATCTTGCTAGTGGAGTCCTGCCTTGATGCTGATGGCCGCTGACTATTGAGGTGATGGTTGCTAAAGGTTGAGGTGACTGTAGCAATTTCTTACAATGAGACAAAAATGACATTTACCACAGTAAAACTTCATTCAAATTGAAGTCGATCCTCTTCAAACCCTGAAGGTTGCCTTATCAACTAAGTTTATACAATGTTCTATAAAGCCTTTGTCCTCAATTTCAGTAATGTTTACAGCATCTTCACCAGGAGCAGATACATCTCAAGGATGGAATCTTTCTTGATGAGACAAAATGACATTTACCACAATAAAACTTCGTTCAAATTGAAGTCGATCCTCTCAAACCCTGAAGGTTGCCTTATCAATTATACAATATTTATACAGTTTATACAATATTCTAAAGCCTTTGTCCTCAATTTCAGTAACATTTACAGCATCTTCACCAGGAGCAGACTACATCTCAAGGATGGAATCTTTCTTTGCTCATGCACCAAGTGCAACTTCTTATCTATTCAAGTTATAGCATGAGATTGCAGCAATTCAGTCACATCTTCAGGCTCTACTTCTAATTCTAGTTCTCTTGCTATTTAGACAATGTCTGCAGTTAGTCCCAACACTGAAATTTTGAATCCCTAATGTCATCCATGAGGGTTGGAATCAGCTTCTTTCATTCAAACTCTTGTTAATGTTGCTATTTTGACCTCCTCCCCTGACTTATAAAAGTTTTTAGTGGCATCCACAGAGTGATGCATCCTATCCAGATGGTATTCAGTATAATTTTCCAAGATCCATCAGAGGAGTCATTATCTATGGTAGCTGTCCCCTTATGAAGTGTATTTCTTTCTTTTTTTTTTTTTTTATTAAATTATAGCTGGGTACATTAATGCAGTCATAGGGTACAATGTGCTGCTTTTATATACAATTTGAAATATTTTCATCAAACTGGTTAATAGCCTTCATGGCATTTTCTTAGTTATTGTGTTAAGACAGTTATATTCTACATTGAGTAAGTTTCACATGTACCCTTATAAGATGCACTGTAGGTGTGGTCCCACCAATTACCCTCTTCCCTCCTTCCCTCCCTTTCCCTTGAAGTGTATTTCTTAAATAAAAAGGCTTGAAAGTCAAAATTACTCCTTGATTCCTGGGCTGCAGAAAAGATGTTATGTTAGCAGGCATGAAACAATGTCGGTCTTGTTGCACTGTGCGTCTCCATCAGAGCTGTTGGGTGTCTAGGTGCATTGTCAAGAAGGAACAGTTTGAAAGAAATCTTTTTTTCTCAGCAATAGGTCTCAATAGTATGCTATCATAAACCATACTATAAACAGACATGCTGTCATCCAAGCTTTGTTGTTTCATTTATAGAGCATGGGCAATATAGATTTAGTACAAATCTTAAGGGCCCTGGGATTCTTGAATCCAGGTAAATGACCATTGACCCCCAGTTAATGCAGGGCCAATGACGTCACCAGCTGCACTTTTCCCTGAAGCTAGCATTGACTTCTCCTCTCTAGCTATGACAGTCCGAGATGGCATCATCTTCCAATACAAGGCTGTTTTGTCTACATTGAAAATCTGTTGATTACTGTAGCTACCTTGGTCAATTACTTAGCTAGATCTTCTGAGTAACTTGCTGCAACTTCTCTATGAGCACTTAATGTTCATCTTGAATTTTTATGTTAACCAAGATGGTTTTTATCTTTAAGCCTCACAAACCAACATCTTTTCTTCTACAGCTTCCTCTGCACTTTCAGCTTTCGTAGAATTAAAGAGTGTAAGGGTCTTTCTCTGTATTGGGCGTTGGCTTCAGAGAATGTTGTGGCTGGCTTGATTTTCTATCCAGACCAGTAAAATTTGCTCCATTATCAACAATAAGGCTATTTCACTGTCTTATCATTTGTGTGTTTCCTGGAGTAGCACTTTGAATTGTCTTTTCTTGCATTCACAACTTTCATAATTTTTATTGTAAGAGGTATAGCTTTTGGACTTTCTCGGCTTTCAACATCCCTTCCTAACTAAGCTTTTAATCATTTATAACTTTATTTCAAGGGAGAGATGTACACTTAAACACTTAGAGGCCATAGCATAAATAATTGGTCTAATTTCAATATTGTGTTTCAGGAATTAGGGAGGCTTGAGAGAGAAAGAGAGATGGGGGAGTAACTGGTCCCAAGGTGGGGACATGAAAACATGGTATTGAGAAGGTTAACCTTAGATGGACAGTGTGGTGCCCCAAAACAATTACAATAGTAACAACAAAAATAACCAATCATGGATCACCATAATAGATACAATAATAATGAAAAAGTTGGAAATATTGTAAGAATTACTAGAATTGCCAAACTGTGACACAGAGACAAAGTGAACACACACTGTTAGAAAAGTGACGCCAGTAGACTCACTTGTCAGAGTTGCCACAAATCTTCAATGTGTAAAAAATGCAACTTCCATGAAGTGCGATAAAGTGAAGTACAATAAAATGAGGTGTGCATGTACTCAGTAACAGCATCTCAAATACCTACTCATTGCTTTTAAGTATATTAAAAGATATCAAATAATGATGGTTTATAAATTTCACTATGAGCTTCTTTCAACTATGTTGGCTCCTCTTGTTAAAGCATGAAATTAATTCACTAACCACCTATACTGTGCCAGTACCCAATAATTTTGTTTTCATAACAAGAAGGCATGAAGTTACTATAAAGACATTTCTTTTTTAATTTATAATATTTTTGTCAATCAAACTCTTTTGGTATGAATTTTACACCATCAAACATACAATGTCTTTCTCAAAATTTTTCTCAAGTTGAGCATTTTCCAGTATATAAGTAAAATGAAGAACTTGATAAACCCTTGATTTAAAGCTGAAGACTGAATAACATCCCTGGGATACTCCACATTCATGTTGACACTGGCCTATAGTGAGGCTTAGGGGCTATTTTGCTGGTGAGCTCTCTTTCACTCTATGTTCTCATGAAGGAAGCAATAAATAATAGAACATCGGTTTTGAAGCCAAGAAGACTCACATTCAAATCTTCATTTCATCACTTTCTAGCTGTATAATAATGGGAAAATTGCTTAATTTCTATGAACTTTATTTCCCTAATCTGCAAACCATGGCTATTTAAAATCATCTTGTACAATTGCTAATAAGATTAAAAGAGTTAACACATTGTTTACTGTTGTGCATGACTTGCTTAATAAACTCATTGTCGTCATCATTGTATCACCACCAACAAACACATACTTTATTTTAGTTTGGGAACTGGATGCTGATTGTATTCTTTGGCTCATGAAATAATATTATGATGAACATAGATTGGAAGGATCCTAGATTTATAAGAGATGACGGGTGTTACATGAAAGTTGAATGTTTTAAAAGCTTACTTATTTCGCTTTTAAATTCCAATGTCATCCAACCTTTTTGATATTTGAGAGAAGATTTGCAGCATCTCTGAACATTGGCCTTCTTGTCTCCCATGTAATGTTGATGGAATTGCTTCCTTATCCAGGAATGTTTTTTCTTTTCCCAATAGGTGGGCCCCAGAGAGCCAGAGGAAGTGTTATTGGAAATATTAATGATGTTGAATTTGGGATTGCTTTCCTTAATGCCACAGTAACAGATAGCCCTAGCTCTGATACTAGAGTAATACATGCCAAAATTACCAATGTACCGCGTAGTCTTGGTAAGTCTCTTAGCTTATGAAAGTTGTTCGTAAGCCTCTTTTTAAAAATATACAGATTATTTTTCATCTTATTATTTCCCCTTAAAGTTTGAAGAAGATACTACTACTAAATCAAAATGTTATAACCCTTACCTCGATTCCAAAGTTAGCCTCTTAAAGATACATGAGGTATAGGTATTTTCTTGTGTGTTCTTCAAAATTATAGTATTTATCCGTGTGAAAACATGCTATGAAGACAATAATAAAAGATTGTAAATATTTGTAGTCATCTTCTTTATCCTTTTTTCATTAGGTTCAGCAATGAAAAAGATAGTTTCTATTTTAAATCCTATTTATTGGACAACAGCAAAGGAAATCGGAGAAGCCGTTAATGGCTTTACTCTTACCAATGCAGTCTTCAAAAGGGAAACCCAAGTAGAATTTGCAACTGGTTAGTGTTAACATTCTAAAAGAATACAATTTGCATAAAGATTGGGTGTTAATAAAAAATGTTATATATTTCCATAGAGAATAATTATAAAGTTTTTGGTGCAATCTTATCAGAAATGATACAAAAGCATTTTCATGTTTTCCTGTAAGCTTGTACTGACCCAAGGGCATAAGAGGCCATGTGTTCTCAAGTAGTATAGTGATTTGTATAGTCCAAAGGTTTTTTTTTCCTTTTTTCTGTAACTTTTCTCTCTAAATCTTTAGAGAATGTTTTAAAGGCCAAAGAAAGGAAAATTAATCATTGTTATTAGTTAAAGACTTTTGGCTTTAATTCGAGATTCAGTTAGCATAACTTATAGAAATTCTTTATCAAAAAGATGAAAATAAAAACAAGCAAATCTAAAAGCTTTCACTTATCCATAGTCTTAAGAAGTCTGTGTTAGCTATTCATGCCATTTTGAGGTACACGTAGGTTTTTATGGAGATCCATTTCAAGCCACTTCAAAAGTTGGTCAGTCTCTAGAACAGTGACCTTTAAGGAAGAAGAGATGATGGAAGGCTTATCTTTAAACAGCATTAATCAGCCAAGAAGATAAATAGATCTCTCCATGGTCATCCACTTTCTGACTCCAAAGCATCAGGAAAAAAGAAACGCCTTGTGGCCAGACTTTTGCTTCTTGCCAGTCTCCCTGGTGAAGCTCTTCCTCCATTCTCAATCCATTTTTGTAGAACTGTCTTGTTACTGCTTGTGAGTTTAAAGTATGGGATCCTTCACATAATCATATGCTACATTTTGGCCACATAAGAAATTTTAGAAGAAACTTCAATAAGCCTAACTCTTCAATTGGGAAGTTAAATCTAATTTAATTCTCTTATTATCTGTGCTTATTCAAGTTTGAACTAAAAATAAGGTAACTCTGCTCTGTGTTTACACAAACCCTATATTTTTTTACTGTCCAAATGGATGCCTTGTAATTCCCAGGAGAAATTTTGCGGATGACTCATATTGCCCGGGGCCTGGATCCTGACGGAGCTTTGCTGCTCGATATTGTTGTGAGTGGCTATGTGCTGCAGCTCCAATCACCTGCTGAAGTCGCTGTAAAGGTATGATGCCAGGATAATTTGTCTTCACTGTGCCTTCAGGTAATGACAAGCATGTGAATCAAAAATCCATAGAAAGAGCGCAGAGAACTTGTGTATTTTCTCTTCATTTTGGAGAGTAAATGCCTAAGCAGAGGTTATAAATGATTATCTGGTCTTTGTTTAAAAAATCTTCAGGAACAAGTCTTTACAAACTCTCCTAGTGGTTTTATTACCCTGCTTATCAGGACCCAAATCACTGCTGTGTTGATTTAAACCCTTTGTTTAATTTTCTCCAGGCAAAGGGAATGGTAATTCTTACATAAAAGATTTTGTGTATCATCCACAGAAGTAGTTCAGAAATTAAAAGAATAACAGTCACCTTTCACATCTTTCTTAATTCTCTACCAACAACTTTGAGTCTCTTATTAAACTGAAATTTACAACAGTAAATTTATGAAACTGATATGGTTACAATTAAAAAGTTCAAACCTCAAGTTATTTCCTGAATACTGCTGTACAGTTACAGTACAGAGCTAGTGATTTTTAGCCCCTAAATCTTTCCCCACTGCTCCTCATTCTGCATCTCATTGTATGCTTAAAGGAAAAAAAAAAAAAAATGGTATGAGGCATGTTGATCTTCAAATTCCTATTCTCCTCAGGATTACACAGAAGACTACATCCAGACAGGTCCCGGGCAGCTGTATGCCTCCTCCACGCGGCTGTTCACCATCGATGGCATCAGCGTCCCGTACACATGGAACCACACCATCTTCTATGATCACACTCGGGGAGGAATGCCTTTCTTGGTGGAAACGCTTCATGCATCCTCTGTAGAATCTGACTATAACCAGTTAGAAGAGACATTGGGTTTTAAAATCCACGCTTCAATTTCCAAAGGTAATTTGATTAAAAGAGAATTGTATCTTTATGGCATCTAATTTTTCCTATTTACAGTAAATACATTTTTTTACATATACTGTAAAATGTATAGGAATAAATTAGAACAGTAAAAAAAATTGCATTGACTATAAGGTTTGTCATGTATGTTATCTGTTGTAAAGCCCAGCAGTAAAGCTAGCCAAATTGGAGTTCTAGTAAATTTATTTTACTAATATCCTTCTTCATGCTATCGGGACATTTCTCTTCTTCTATTCCACATACACAGAGAGGATTAGCAATATATAAGCTATCTGATTTTTCTTAGAGTAATAAAATCCATTTTTTATTGTTCTGAATCTCATATTTGGTAAAGCATTTTTTAACAATTTAAGCTTGTATCTTAAATTGGTAAAAAAAAAATTTCTTATTTTAAAAGCAAGGTTTAAAAACTATATACCAATAAACAGGGTTCCAACTGTCATCTCTTCTGAAAATTATAATTTTTGAATTATAGGGTTCAAACCCTATTTCAGTTTTCAAACAGGGTTCCAACTGTCATCTTACTTCTGAAAAGTATAATTTTTGAAGCATAGTTCTGCATCCCTTAAATTTAAACATTTACCCCTTGCTCTGTGGTACTCTGATGTGTCTAGTCCCTGAGATTTCCTTCTCAATTATAACAGCCAGCACGGCAATTAGCATCTCATATTTGTGAGGTTTGGGCACGAGAAGACACTTACATGGGTTATGCTGTGGACACGCACTATTTGCATGGCGTTAGCCTTCCATGAGTGCACTTATAGAGATTCACACTGGCCTTGTGAATGTTTTGCTTTGTGCTGACTTTCCTTTCATAGGCCCAAGTCTATTTTTAAACATGCCCATTTTGTTCTAATGCATTTAGCGAATCAACTAGACACTCAATGTTAGTGTTCACTCTTGCTTTGCTTGTGCATAGGACCATTTCTTCTTCAACATGTATTAGAACCACTTCATCAAATTTTAGATCATAGTAACCTGAGCATATGAGTACACAGTTATACACTTTATAAAGTCTCATAGCCAGTGATACCCAGAGCCCCCATTTTCTCCACCCATAATATCTCCACAACCCCCTCATTTTACCACTGCCATGAGTGTTCAGCCACTTGCACAAAAGAAAAGAGATGCTGGAATGAAGAGTTAGGTTTCTCTTCCCTGTTATCCCTTGCTTTTCAGATCTAACCTCTGTTTCCACTATTTTCAGTACTCTGAAAAAAAAAAAAAAAAGTAACTAGGCACAAGATATTGGTTATAAATATTTATTCCATCTGGGACTGAAGGAATTAAAATTATTATTTTGAATAGTCACGTACCCTTTCAACCCAGTCATATAAATCTTCTAAGCCTGAAACTGCCTGAAGGGTCTTTGCGTTGACTCCACATGTCCTGTTGAGGGATCTGAGTCCTACAATATAAATAAACACAGTGTAAGACCTTTAAGGACCTTACTATTTTTGGACACTGTGATTCTATGTATTACATCTGATACATATGCTATTAATTGTTGACATTGTTCTTATGAATTTTAAGAATTGTGAATCTGTGATTTGTTTTTGAGTGACCACCAGAGGGCAAGCTTGCATTCTTGGGAGCTTAACCAGCAAATCATCTTTAATGTTGGGTCTGGACTAGAGCTAGATACGGTTACAGTGCAATTAGAGTTATCTAGAGAGCTTGATGGGGCACAAAGAGTTTGGTTTAACAAGTCTAACCAAAGGGCCTGGGATTCTGTATTTTTAACACAGACCCTAAATGATTCTAATATATCTGGTCTGCACACTGGTTTTTGGAAACTAACTAGTTGTCAAGATAACTCATACATATAAATCAATCTCATTCAAAAACATATTTATGTCTTTAAAATCAAATATATTTTTTAAAATATATAATTATAAAGTATGTTTCTATTTTACAAATCAATCAGGAGAACTATAGAGAAAGAGATAAATACATTAGGTATAAATAATTTTTTTTACAACTTCTACACAGCAGGATAAAAAGGCAAAATGAGAAGGTAAAATGTGCACAAAGAAGAAATACTTGCATCACATTATTGACCACTGTAATTAACCTTGCTACATACAAGGCTATTAAAAAACAGCATGAAAGAGCCGAATATTCTGAATAGAAAAATGCATAAAGGAAATTCACAAACTCATCATGACAAACAAATCTGAAGAAACTGTTTACTCTCATAAAAAGGCAGTAAAATGTAAAGTAAAACAATGAAGCGTCATCTTTAACTAATATCATTGTCAGAGATTAACAAGTGTAATAACTGGCTAATGTTAAAGAGATATTGGGAAACAAACACCCTTCCAATCTGCTAGTAGGGGAATACATTGGTTCCATATTTCTAGAAGGTGGTACGTTTCAGTAGTTTTTCAAATGTTTAAATCTTTTCAGTTATCTCATTCTGGGAAGACTCTGCTCTGAGAAAATCATAGCGATAGCCAAAGATGAATGTTCAGAAAGCTTCTGCTAGTGCTATAAATAATAGGTAAATAATTAACACATGGCCATAAAGAAGTAAATAGGTGAATTATGGCATAGCTGTATGATAAACTATTAAACAACCATTAAAATAATTTTTTAGAAATTATTTTTTCATGTAACAAACACTCGTTGAGACACTGTTCAGTACCTAGAGCAATTGACGAGGTAAGTGTAAACAAGTGACAAAGGAGAATTTTCATGACGATAATAACTGAAAGGCAGGGTACAACATGATTAATCCTGGGTCACACATAGCTGAGTGATTATAAGGAAATCTTATACTGCTTAGAAGCACAGATTTCCAGGTCTCTTTCTTGCCAATTTTTATAGAAATAGGACCAAGGGATCTATATTTTTAATAAGCTTTCCAACTCATTTTTATGATTAATAAAGCTTGGCAATTATTAATCTTTGTATTAACTTAATCGGGGTGTGTAAAAATGGAAGGAAAAACATCAAAATCTCAGCAATAATTTATTAAAAGTGACAAGATTATAGGGAGTTTTATGCTTTTTAAGGTTTCTAATGTTCAGAATTCAAAATAACACACTTTAACTCACGCTTTAACTTTAATATTAAAAATAAGTAAAAGGAAAATAATTCATAATAAAATATTATATATTTTTAATATAAAAATCTTCTGACACAGAGTAGTCATATGCCTGAACATACATATAGAATCGCAAGGTGATTTTTTTTTTTCTTAGAACATCAAGAAATTCTTAGTAATGTCCTAAATAAAACAAAGAAAAATCAGCTATCAATTTATATGACAGCTGCACTCCTGGAAAGTTCACTATATACTTAAATCATGTGGGAAATGTTTAGTACATGGCAGACAAGTTCAAAACTTAAGCAACTGCAGCTTTCTTACTTTCATGAAGATCTCATAGGGCAAGGGACAAATCATCTTGCAAGACTTTCCTCACATTGCATTATTATAAAACCTGCCCCAGCATCTGCCCAGTCGCTACATTTTAACAGTCCACCTTATCATCGTGACAACCAAAGCACCCCCAAAAAAAAAACCTTCCAAAATGCCACCAAATCAACACATTGTCCCCCACATATGCACAAATGTATTCATGATTTATGTGTATATGACATTAAAAAAAATTCTAAAAAAAAAAAATGCCACCAAAAATCAAAAGGTGTTCTCACATAACTTACTATGTTTATATAATGTTTTCTCCACAATTATATCCCCAGCATAGGGCCGCCAACAACCTACTGCTTGGATTAAGGAAATGAAGAAATGACTTAATGGGACATAAATTATAATCACCACCTGAGATGTGTTGAGTTCAGTGGTTGAAGGTCAAGCAGATGTGCGTGTAAATCTTGCTCCGGCACATACTAACTCTTTGACCTTAGGCAACTTACATAACCTTAGTCTCAAATTCTTTGTCTAAAAATTAGATAAGGTGACAACAGGAAGTAGTGAGGTTTAAATGAAATAAAATGTACAAAGCTCACAGCACCCCATGTGACACGCATGGTCACCATGCAGTGATCGTTCAGCAATATCCCCTAGACATTTCTGTCCCATCTGTTCCCATTCCTTTGCGCATGTAGGAAGTCCAGGGTGCTCTCAGGAAACAGATTTCTTAACCTTTCTCATTAGTGTGTTTTTTTCCTGACATCTGACTTAAGTCTATTCTATCACAATATGCCTATTTCCCTTTACATCAACTACATAAGGAGGGAAAACAGTCACAGGAGGAGGATTTTGACCCAAAAGTTCAACATTGCAAATGGAGGAGGGGACTTCTTCATAGAGTTTGTATTTTTAACTGACACACATTATTTTAAGTTGCTTGAAAACAGCATTTCTCCTCCTAGAATGAAATGGAATAGTAACGGCTGGGGGAACAGGACTCTGCCCATGGTTATGCCTGGTATACACATTTACCTTGGACCCTCTTTGGTTATCACGGAGTAATTTTGTTTAATTTTCTTTTGATTGATGTAAACAACTTACCCAGAAAATCTGTCTCAGGTGGCAGCTTGCCAGCAATCTCTAGAGTAAGATTCCTACTTATGGGACATAAATTATAATCACCACCTAATTGTTCTTGGTTGAGAAACAGGAAGTTTTCCTTTCTGGCCTGTTGAATTTTTGCCTGATGTGTCTCGTTTCTCTCAGTGTTAGCCTATCTTCCCAGGGAAGATGGCACTAGAAACCAACTGGGGTTGGTGCTCTAATGAGTTGGTTAACTTGGCTTTCTTCTGTGTGGCAGGAGATCGCAGTAATCAGTGCCCCTCTGGGTTCACCTTAGACACAGCTGGACCGTTCTGTACTGGTAAGTACGAGAATGAATAAAGCACTTCCATTTTTATAAAACTACCAGTAAGGGATATTGTTCAATGGACACATGTTGCCCTTTTACTAGGAATTTAATCATCGCAAGAGTCTTATAAATGTCCTATTTGACAATTGAGGAAATTGAGATGTAGAGAAGTTAAATAAACTGTATAAAATCACACAGCATCAGGTGGCAGAGCTAGATTTGAATTTAAGTTCCAACGCAAAGCCCACACTCTTTCAATTTGGCCAGAGCCAACTGTGTCAGAGATAGAAACCAAGGACAGAGGTGAAGTGATCAGAGAAACAGTGTTGAACTCCAGCCAGCAGCATGGTTACAAAGGGTGTGAGGTAGCAATACATCCATACTAAAGTCACCTGACCCTGGAATAGCTCAGGGGATAGGGCAGGATTGTAGACCTAGGACTGATGATTACTCGCAGGACCAGTGTAATAGAGTCACAGATAAGTACACAGCTAAGTAAATGGCTCAAGAAGCTCAAATTTGCACACACACAGAACTTTTCTTTCACTGATAGGCCACGCCATGTAGTCTAACAATTAAAAGGTGGTCTTCAGACTGCCCAGATGGTTTTGAGACTGCGCAGGCTCAAATCTCAGCTCTGCCAATAACGCCAGTAACCTCTTTTACCCTTAATTTTGTCCAGCAAAATGAAAATGCCTATGTCCTAAGAATGCTGTGAAGATGGTGGGCACCTGTACTCCCAGCTACTTGGGAGGCTAAGGCAAGAGAATCACTTAAGCCCAAGAACTGGAGGTTGCTGTAAGCTGTGATGCCACAGCACTCTACCAAGGGCAACAAAGTGAGACTCTGTTGCTAAAAAAAAAAAAAAAAGAATGCTGTGAAGAGTGAGTTAGGGCATACAGAAAGCATTTAGATCACTATAAATAGTCAATAAAGTTTAACTATCACTACTGTTTTAGACTATAATTGAAACATGTATTTACTATCAAAGATAACTTGGAGACTCCAAATTAATTTTTATTTAGTAATTTCATTTTGTGGCACTTAGAGCATTTTCTGTTATATTCAATTAAACTCATTGGCCTCTATAAGCAATTACTTCCACTAGCTTTAATAAATCCTAGAAAGTAAGGGTTTGCATATTAACCTCTGTTTTTCCTTCTCTCAGATGAGGATGAGTGTGCAGCAGGGAATCCCTGCTCCCATAGCTGCCATAATGCCGTGGGCACTTACTACTGCTCCTGCCCTAAAGGCCTCACCATAGCTGCAGATGGAAGAACTTGCCAAGGTATTCGCAAAGTGAAGTCTGAAAGACAATTTAAGCCATGGTCAGGGCTATCTCTGAATAGAAAAAGTGCAGTAAACCCATCCTCTTTTTTCCTGCTACCTCTGCCCACACCTTGGCAACAAACAGAAAAGGTCTTCCTTGGGCTGAGACTATAAGGAAGGAATACTCATGCACTCCCTTCCTGTGGAGAACTCCCAAAGCAGGGATGCTGGGGGTGACTCACGATCTCAGAAAGGAGAGGTAACTGTAAAAGCCACATGTAGTTTATATAAGTGGTCTAACCAATTGGTCAGTAAATGAAGATATTCCAGCATGCTACTGTGAATTCACCAGCTATTTAACCCACCTGAAAAGAATGAACAACAACAAAAAAATCCAATCCTTCTAGTGGTTTTCTGTTTTACAGGCGTCATTCATTGCTTTTCCTATCCCATATTTCACAGAAGGCTCTTAGGTTGGATTTCCTTTGACTCACCCACTTGAATGATTCTCTGTTACAGATATTGATGAGTGTGCTTTGGGTGGACACACCTGCCACAGTGGTCAGGACTGCGACAATACTATTGGGTCCTATCGCTGTGTGGTCCGTTGCGGAACTGGCTTTCGAAGAACTTCTGATGGGCTGAGTTGTCAAGGTACAGTACTGGAAGCCTTTATTTTTTTATGTTCATGACACAAAGAATTAGACTGCCTTCTAAATCCTTTAATAGAAAGGATTCTTTAAAGCTTAAAGTAAAGTTTCTTTCAGGAAACTCCAATGGGGAGGGACCAGATGAAAAGGAGAATGAGGAAATATCAAGCAAAAAACTAAAACTTCAGTAAACCCATCCTCTTTTTTCCTGATACCTCTGCCCACACCTTGGCAACAAACAGAAAAGGTCTTCCTTGGGTCGAGACTGTTAGGAAGAAGAACTGGGGACTCTAGTCCCTCAAGAGAGTTTAAACCAGGACTTCATATCGTATGTTCTGTAAGGTCAAGCTCCTGATACAATCTTATTTAGATAGAATATTCCACGGCTATTTGAAATATTTGTAGCACAGTGTCTAACATTTGCCTGTTACCATTTGAGAGTGGAGATTATACAGCACAATCTAATAGTCTATTCCATTAAATCCTGTTGCATAAGACTACCAGAATGTTTATTGCAGGAATTTTTTTTTTTTTTTTTTGCAGTTTTTTGACTGTGGCCATGTTTGAACCCACCACCTCCAGTATATGGGCTGGCGCCCTATTCCTTTGAGCCACAGGCACCACCCCTATTGCAGGAATTTTTTAAAAGACTGTACTGAAGTGAAGAGCCTAAATATACTGATTTTT
>CAUYPK010164544.1:0-29586 GCA_963574355.1 Loris lydekkerianus | reverse complement strand
TCCCGAGCAGCTGGGACTACAGGCGCACGCCACAACGCCCGGCTATTTTTTGATTGCAGTTCGGCCGGGGTTGGGTTTGAACCCGCCACCCTCGGTATATGGGGCGGGCGCCCTACTCACTGAGCCATAGGCACCACCCAGAACAGCGTTTTCTTGTATTTCAGAATTACACTATTGTACTGGAGCTTATCGAATTTCACCTGTAGACGTAAATAGTAGACCTTCCTCCTGCCTTACTAATTTTCTTCTAAATGGTAAGTTCAATTTAATGGTTTAGACTAAAATTATTACAACTGAAACCATTAGTGAGAATATAAACTCTGGAAAGCTATTTTCATCAATATGGTCTAGCCATGTATTTGCCAGAACTTTTAAAGTTATGTAATTGTAAACAGCCTTTAGCAGTTTTACTAAGCTACTTAATAGTTTTACTAAGGTTTGCAGTTAAGATGATTTTATATCTGATTTCCAGATTGAATCTATGTAAGTTTTATGTACTATATTTTTAAGTACTTCTAGTTAAAAATTTTTACCTTTAGAGCAGCTGTTCTCAACCTGTGGGTCGCAACCCACAGGAACTGTATTAAAGGGCTGTGGCATTAGGAAGGTTGAGAACCACTGCTTTAGAATCTAAATTGATTTTTCTTAAAGCCAGAATAATATAGACCATTTATCTTGGCCCATTGAATTTTATGTTACAAAATACATGGTCCTAATTTCTCTTTGAACACTTGACCTTTATCATAAATAAGTGTAATGTTTTTGATACTATACTGTACGATTCTTTCATATGACTTTAATGCATGGTTTACTTATGTGAACATTTTTTTACCAGTCTAAATTATTGTATTCCATTCTACTAAATCTAAATTTTTAAAGCTTTTTTTGTAATTATTCTGATCAATTAGGTTTTGAAATCATTGATCTAATGAGTCATTTTAAGTACAATTCGATTATCACCCTATGCAAAATTGGGATTAAAGAATGCTTGGGCATGTGGAATAGAAAGTAGTTGTGATTACAGTGCCCATGAGAAGGTATTGAAATGAATAAAGACGGCGCCTGCTCTCCAGATGTTTTGTAGCATTGCTAACCTGAGGGTTATCCCAGCAGTTGCCTCACTTTCCTTTTCTTTTTGCTTTTCTTTTTTTTTTTTTTGGAGACAGAGTCTCACTAGGTCACTCTCGGCAGAGTGCAGTGACATCACAGCTCACAGCAACCTCCAACTCTTGGGCTTCAGCGATTCTCTTGCCTCTGTCTCCCAAGTAGCTGGGTCTATGGGCACCCACCACAATGCTTGGCTATTTTTTTGTTGTTGTTGCCATTGTTGTTTGGCAGTCTTGGGCTGGGTTTGAACCTGCCAGCCTTGGTGTATGTGGCCAGTGCCCTAGTCTCTGAGCTACAGGCGCCAAGCCATCTCACTTTTCTTCTTGATATACAGGAGAAAACTTGTATGGGAATTTGTTATTTATTTATTATTATTATTTTTTTTTTTGAGACAGAGTCTCACTTTGTCATCCTTGGTAGAGTGCAGTGTTGTCACAGCTCACAGCAACCTCAAACTCTTTGGGCTCAAGTGATTTCTCTTGCCTAAGCCTTCTGTGTAGCTGGGACTACAGGCACCCGTCATGATACCTGGCTATTTTTAGAGACGAGGTCTTGCTCTGGCTCAGGCTGTTCTCAAACCCTTGAGCTCAGGCATTCCACCTGCCTGAGGGATTATAGGCATTAGCCACTGAATATGTGCCCAGCCTTGACTATGTAATTCAGTGAACCATATAACCAAACATACTATACCAGAGACCACTATACTATACTTGTTTTGGGAAACAGTCTATATAACTTTATAAGCTTGGAATAACTAAGACAAAGTTCAAGCTCAAATTTAGATTTTTTAGGAATTGAAATGTAGATACTAAGTTAGCAATACTAGTTAAGGATCAGTAAGTGAAATGAAAAAATCTAGACATAAATCTTAAGATAATACCTAAGAGTCCATTTGAATTTCATTACTGATAGTGTAATCTTGCTTTTGACAGGTCGTTCTGTTTTACTGGAACAACCACGAAAATCAGGTTCCAAAGTCATTAGTCATATGCTTAGTAGCCATGGAGGAGAGATTTTTTTGCATGTCCTAAGCAGTTCTCGATCCATTCTAGAAGATCCACCTTCAATTAGTGAAGGATGTGGAGGAAGAGTTACAGACTACCGGATTACAGTAAGAATCTAGTATCAATAAGTTTTGTGTTTTCAGTCGTCATTCATCACATAGTTATTGAGTACCTGGTATATGCTAAGATCTATGAGAAAAGATTTGGAAGAAGTTGGTTATTAGTTTAATTAGATTAATTTCCTGCAATACTTGCTCAGAGGTCTATTTATCACTGTGTTGTCTTAGTACGTGTTCACTATATACTGAGAAGTATTTAAATTGCAGTGACACACTGGAATTACAGGAAAGAATGTGAACTAAAATTTAAATTTAATATTTAATAACTTAAATGGCAACCAGAAACATTTGAATATTTGTATTGCTACTACTTGGAAATAAAAACTTATACATTATTGGGAGGAACATATAAAGAAATTGTGTCTATTTTTGGTAGAAATTTTGTTCCACTTTTAATTTTTCCCCTCTTTCATATTTGGTATTTCATAGCTGTCTACTTTTTGAGGTGATTATGAAAATTAACTGTGATTTATGTATATAAACATACTTTATAAATCAAATCACAAAGTGTTATATAACGTAAGTAATTGTTTTTGATTAGGCTTTTCTTTAACATAGCTTTTTCAATAAGGAAAAAACTAATCAGCATTTATTGTAAATATTTAGAGAATATAGGTATCTAAAAAAAAATCTGTGAATTACCTATAATTCCATCATTCAAAGATAACCACTGTTAACATTTTAATTACATCAGGGTAGTTTTTGTTTTTTTATTTGTTTTCATTGAGGGTACAATGAGCCAGGTTATACTGCTTGTGTTTGCTGGGTGAAGTCCCTCTATTAATAGTGTCCTGCCCCTAAGGGGTATGTCACACACCATGCCCCAAACCCCCCTCCCTCCTTCTATT
Organism: Loris lydekkerianus; assembly: GCA_963574355.1. Taxonomy (NCBI): domain Eukaryota; kingdom Metazoa; phylum Chordata; class Mammalia; order Primates; family Lorisidae; genus Loris; species Loris lydekkerianus. The sequence continues at coordinate 26,508 of CAUYPK010164544.1, read as the reverse complement.
TCTCCTCTCTCCCCCTTCTTCCCTTTCTGCCCTCTGCCCCTTCTCCCCTTTTTCTCCTCTCCCATTCCCCCTCCTGCCACATGAACTAGCATCAATTGTCCTCATATCAGAATTGAGTACATTGGATTCTTGCTTCTTCATTCTTGTGGTGCTTTACTAAGAAGAATGTATTTCAGCTCCATCCAAATTAATATAAGTCACCGTTCTTTTTAGTGGCTGTATAGTATTCTATGGTGTACATATACCACAACTTGTTAATCCATTCCTGGATTGGTGGGCATTTAGGTTGTTTCCACAGTTGAGTGATTGTAAATTGAGTTGCAATAAACAGGCTAGTGCAAATGTCCTTATGGTAAAATGATTTATATTCTTCTGGGTAGATGCCCAGTAATGGGATTGCAGGATCAAATGGGAGGTCTAGTTTGAGTTCTTTGAGGGTTCTCCATACTTCCTTCCAAAAGAGTTGTATGAGTTTGTGGTCCCACCAACAGTGTAAAAGTTTTCCCTTCTCTCCACAACCATGCCAGCATCTGTAGCTTTGAGACTCTTTGACGTGGGCCATTCTCACTGGGGTTAAGGGATTATCTCAGGGTGATTTTGATTTGCATTTCTCTGATTATTAGAGATGATAAACATTTTTTCATATGCTTGTTAGTCGTTCATCTGTCTTCTTTAGAGAAGGTTATAGTCGTCTCACTTGCCCATTGATACAGGGGATTGTTGGCTTTTTGTTGTTGTCGTTGCCTAATTTCAGTTTTCTATGGTTATCAAGCTTTTGTCTGATTTATAATATGCAAATTTCTTTTCCCAGTCTGATGGTTGTATATTTGCTTTGGTTGTTATATTTATATCAGGGTAGTTTTTAAGTAAATAAATTGGTTTTCTAATGTGATAACTTACACCTTTATCTGTAATGATAGTGTTAAATTTTGAGAAGGAAAAAAAGCAATTCCTTCATTTTTAAATGGGAGAACATACCATGAATGCATTTATGTTTAAAGCTGATAGGTTTCAAATTCAAAAACAAGGATGAAAAATGGCAGAGTAGAGGTACAGTTATAGAAAATACTTTGTTGTATATCAAGGACCAAAGACATCAGGGATAACTGACTAGTACATGTAATTCATATTCAAACATGAGAAATAGTTTCTAATTTTGTCTTGTTTGGTTATCATTAGGATTTTGGTGAATTTATGAGGGAAAACAGATTAACTCCTTTTCTAGACCCCAGATATAAAATCGATGGAAGTCTTGAGATCCCTTTGGAACGAGCAAAAGATCAGTTAGAAAAACACACCCGTTACTGGCCTATGATTATTTCACAAACCACCATTTTCAACATGCAAGCGGTAAGTGTTAAATAGTTCAAATTTTCTTCTAGATTAGTTATATGTTCTTTATAGAAACAAATTAGAAAAGTTATAATTTATTCCATTTCTCAAGCAAAGAATGAACTAACAAGTTTGCTAAAGTTAAAGAATTAATAATTAAATATTGAAATAATAGACATACTTTCACCATGGAGATCTTTAAAATCATGTTTAAGCTGGGCATGGTAGCTCATACTTGTAATCCTAGTGCTTTGGAAGGCTTAGTTGAGGCAAGAGGATTGCTTGAGATCAGGAGTTCAAGACTAGCCTGGGCAACATGTGAAACCTCATCTCTACAAAAAAAAAAAAAAAAAATAGGTGGATATAGTTGTCCCAGCTACTTGGAGGCTGAGGCAGAAGGATTGTCTAGGAGTTTCAAGTTTCAGTGAACTATGGTCATGCCACTGTACCCTAACCCAGGCAACTGAATGTATTTCAAAAAAATTAAAATATATAAATAAGTAAAATCAGTTTTAAAATTATTTTCTGCCTAGATGTGTTTTTTTAATTTCAAAATATTAAAATGTTTTGATACTTTTCAAGATGGATTTTCTTTTTTCTTTTTAAAAAAACTAACAGGTAGTTCCATTAGCCAGTGTTATTGTGAAAGAAACTTTAACAGAAGAAGATGTGTTAAACTGTCAAAAAACAATATACAACTTAGTTGATATGGAAAGAAAAAATGATCCTCTCCCTATTTCCACAGTTGGTACAAGAGGAAAAGGCCCTAAAAGGTAGTTTTTTTTTTTTCTTGCTTTCTTCATATATATTAATAGTATTTACTTGATATATATTTTTTTCTTAAGGTAACTTATTCCATATGTTAATTATATTTGAGGGCATGTATATATAAATACTTGTGTTCAAGATGAAATAATACAGAATGGTAGAAATATATATAATATATATAACTTAGAATATCATTGACTATTGAATAACAGGAAGGAAGTCCATAGTTAATTATTTCCTTTTACTTTACCCAGTAGAAAGTGACGCTTCTATATGATTTAAAGAATATTTCTAAATCTTTACTCAGAGATGAACAATACCGTATAATGTGGAATGAATTAGAAACTCTCGTCAGAGCCCATATCAACAACTCGGAAAAACATCAAAGGGTCTTGGAATGTCTGATGGCATGTAGGAGCAAACCTCCAGAAGAAGAAGAACGGAAGAAACGAGGAAGAAAGAGGGAGGACAAGGAGGACAAGTCAGAGAAAGTGAAAGATTACGAACAGGAGAAACCTTGGCAAGACTCAGAGAGGTGACTTTTTAGCATTGATACAGCACCACCATGCCTTTTGGCTTATTACATTCTGCATGCAGTACATTTAAGCATTCATACATTACTGAATAGTTCATTTAATACATGTTTATTCATTTTATAACTAATTCTATTCTTAAAATCTAGAAAATTTCTTTTGGGCTTAAAAGGTATAAGGTGGGTTTTTTTGCTGTTAGAGACAAAAATAGTTTTAGTTTTTCCTAAATTAACTTCTGAAAATCATAATGCATGATGTTTGATATCAGTATTTGCTTTACGTGTTGAGAATTTCAAACACATAAGTTCATTGCTTTGGTCAATAATTTTTTTTTTTTTTCTGGAGACAAAGTCTCCCTCTGTTGCCCTGGCCAGCAACATCATCAGAGTTCATTGCAACCTCAAACTCCTGGACTCAACCAATCCTTCTGTCTCAGCCTCCTGAGTAGATGAAACTACAGGCATGTGCCATTGTGCCTGGCTGATTTTTAATTTTTTTATTTTTAGTAGACATGGGTTTTTTTCTTCCTCAGGCTGATCTTCAACTCCTGAGCTCAAACAATCCTCCCACCTCGGCCTCCCAGAGTACTAGGGTTACAGGCATGAGCCACCACATATGGCCAGTAAATATTTATTGAATGCCAATGATATGCCAGATATTTAGCACAAGATTCCTGTTCTAAAATAACATACAGTGCTGTGGTAGATACAGGCAGGTAACTCAGTGACTGTAATAACGTATGGAAAATGGTATTATAAAAATAGGTACAGTATAGCCTTGGAAGCACAGAGGAAGAGATACAGTCCTAATTCTGAAAATGTTCCTCAAAAGTACGCTCCATTCCCTTAGTTTGTGTTTTATATGATGACGTCAAGGTTAAATTGTGTCTTTTGCCTTCTTGCCAGAAACCAGACAACCGACTGGGTAACTATTACAAGGGCTATGTAGTAAGTCCATAAAACAGAACTTATTAGACTTCTTATTATGGAGAATTTCAAACATATACAACAGTAGAACAAATAGGTACCCATCTACCTTCAACAATTCACAATTCATGGCAGATCTCGTTTCATGTGTATCCCCATCCACTACCTTCAGCACCACCCCTCATAAGAATATTTTAAACCTAATTCTGGAAATCATGTAATTTTATTTATAAAATGGGAGAATACTTTTATTCTCTTGGACTTTAGAAGTTCACTTTTCCCTTATGGCTACTGAACTTCTGAAACAAAACTGTCTTACTGTGAGTAGAAGGGAGGGGGATGTACTTTCTTTCAGAGTTCATTGAGCTCCACATATACTCATATATTTTGAAAGTATTTTTGTTCCTTGATTAATCTTAATAAAAGCTTGGAGTTAAATTCCTAACTTGTAGAATGTAAATAATATTTCCAAGTACATTGACTAGAGAGTGAATGAAGGTGTAAACTTCTTAACCTTGTTTATAATTTGAAATACAGTAGCATTTTGTCTATATCTTTAAAAATTAAAATTGTAAAATTTTGTTCCAAAGATTCTGTTACTTCTCACCTTTTTAATTTTAACTTATATTTTCCTCTGTTTTTTTATATTTTGTAGCTGACTAATTACTGCAAAACTGTTTAAATTCATTAAGTTCTATTACCTGATTTTAGACTGAAATCTCTGATCCTTAGGTTTAGTTTGTTAGACAGCTATAAAGACTGATAATACGAACATAGTTTAATATTGAATGAATTTTAGACTCTTAAAAATGTAAACTTTATTTTTCATTGTCCCTTTAAAAGATTAAAAGGAATCTTAGAACGTGGAAAAGAAGAATTGGCTGAAGCTGAAATTATAAAAGATTCACCTGATTCTCCAGAACCTCCAAACAAAAAACCCCTTGTTGAAATGGATGAAACTCCACAAGTGGAAAAATCAAAAGGTAAGGTAAAATTATGGTCACCAGGTTTATATAAAGATTTCCAATTAAGCTTTGTTTTGTGCAGGATTAGAAGAAGAGCTCCTGGTTATTCCTGGATCTTGTTTAGGATTCTCTATTTTTAGTCTTAGAGAATTTAGGCAGTAAAAAAGCTGAAATACAGCTTTAAAGAGAAAAAGTGGTGGCATACTACCATTAATGAAACCTTTGGAAAACAAGCAATTTTACTTACAATTCATGTTTTAAGAAATTTTAGGGCCACGTGCTGTGACTAAGGCCTATAATTCTAGCACTCTGAGAGGCTGTGGTGGGAAGATTGCTTGATCTCAGAAGTTCTAGACCAGCCTGAGTAAGAGCGAGACCCTGTCTCTACTAAAAATAGAAAACTTAGGCATAGTAGCCGTGTGCCTGTAATCCCAGCTATTAGGGAGGCTGTGGCAGGAGGATCAGTTAAGCCAAGCATCTGAGGTTTCAGTAAGCTATCATGATGGCCAGTGCACTCTACCTGGGGTGACAGAACAAGACTGTGTCTCAAAAAACATTTTAAATGTACATACTTCAATCTGCTTATGTTGTTGACACTAAGTGCCGGGTTATTGAAGACAAACTCTATTCTCTAAATTTTTATTGAACTTAGGAAAGGATATATTATCACTTGTTTATTGATAAATTAAAATGTAGTGTGAATGAGTTTCAGGGTAGTATTATAAACAATATTTTCAGTAATCTCTTATTTATAGGCTAAAAAGTTTGGTTTCTTCTTGAAGGAATTGTAGGCATCAAAGATTTAAGTTTAGGAGCTCTTGAAGTCATTCTAGACATTAGTTATCCTGAAGATAAACTAGATTTAGGCCATTTAGGATACATGGGAACTCTCTAATGGAGCAGTTTTCAACTTATGGGTGGCGACCCTTTGGACTATATTATGGGTTTGCAGCATTAGGAAGGTTGAGAACCATTGCTCTAATTACTTGCTACTATTCCTCTCCTAAGGCATGGTCAGCTTCAGGGCTGGCCAGAACTTGACTACTGGCAGCCCAGCTTAGGGAGAAGGTAGGCTTATTTGCTTTTTATATACACTTCTGTCATGGGATATACAGGGGCTGTCCTTCGAAGGTATCCAGCCAAGTAATAAGAAAAAGAGATATAACCTGGCTGGATATATTCCAGACAGCCATTATTTATATTGTGCTACATATTATATTCTTCAAAGAAACTATATTTCACTAGTTTCTTTGAAATCAGAGATTGCCCTTGAGGTGATCTTATTATGTTTGTTTTTCAGGCATTTGCTGGAATATCTAGAAAATCATGGGATCTAAATGTCTATTGATAATAAATTATTTCGTACATTCCAAAATAGGACACTTGATTAAGATGAGAAATTTAGGGTCACTCTAAACAATTTTTCAGTATTGCTTAGACAAGAGAACTCTAAAAAAGTATTATTTATATTGGCAAAAATTACAAGCAACCAAAACACATATTCATAGAAAATGACTAAGAGATGGTGTTAATTTCTTCTTCAATAGGTCCATGGTCACTGGGATTCAAAGAATGAATCCACTGACCACAGATAAGTAGTAAGACAGGATTTATTTTATAGAAAAGAATACAGAGAAAAAGCATCAGAGCTCCTGACAGAGGGAAAAACCCAAGTCAGAAAAAATCTCTCGTCTTGGCACCTGTGGCTCAAGCGACTAAGGCGCCAGCCATATACACCTGAGCTGGCGGGTTCGAATCCATCCTGGGCCTGCCAAACAGAAAAAAATCTCTCCCTGGGTCCTTTGTCTAAGGGATCCCAACAAATGAATGGATACAATCCCTTCCCTTCCTAGGTGAAGGAAACTTACATGAAATTGACCAGGCCTAGGAAATGGGGTGGAGGGTTCCATGTTCAGCTAAAAATGCAAGGGGAGGGCAATAGAGGCTGAGGGAGCAGACACCATGGTGCTCTCTGAGCTGGCAACCTGGCCATGTATCCCCAACAGTCGTCAGGCCCCTTTGGCCACTGGAGTCCCCTGGGGCCCCCCTCTGCCTACCCGCCAAACCATTGGTTCCTTTCTGGCTGCTGCTGCATCAATATCCCCAGGATGGAGATGGCAGGTTCTCTCCTCACTGGGCCACACTGGCTGGGGTGCCACCCACCCTGTATCAACTCTCCCTTTCCAAGTAGAAACTCTGCCGTTAAGGAAAAAGGACAAAGACTCAATCTAACTGCTTTCTGCTGAATTGGGCCATGAGAGAAGGGGACGGTTAGGGTTTCTCCAGAGGGAGGGCGATCCAGAGGTCCACCATAGAATTAGTTCTTGGTCTAGAACCATCTTTGCTGTTTGTGGCTTGGTGACATTTCTGAAAGACACAAATCTGATTAGCTCATTAAAAGAGAAGGGTAGAACAGTGAGGGGGGTGTCAGGTTGTAAATAACAAAGTCAGTGATATTAAAAGAAAACTATATTAACACTTTCGTTGTTGTCTTCTACTTCTAAATAATAACTTCAAATTTTCTTTAGGCTCACAAGTGGAGGTGGACTGTGGTTGATTCTCTTCATAGTCTGCTTCTGTAGGAGGTCGTGGATTCCAGGATTTTACTTGTGAATGATATATCTAGGAATCTATTCCCATAACTTTAACAGCTGTAGAAGAAGACAAGGTAACAGAAATGGGACCCTCACAACTTGGAGTCAGAGAAAGTGAATTGGAGGGAAGAGTTTTGATCATAACTAGATCTTCAGGAGAGAAAAATCTCTTTTAGTGTTGAATGTGAAAACGTACTTGGGACATTTTTAGGGATTTGTTCAAATTTAGCTAAAGAAGCAGTATGTTTTACTAATTTTGTAGTTTCTTAACTACAAAATTTATTAGTTTATTTTTAACTAATAAATCAGTTTAAAAGGGCCTTTCATACAGTAATTCAAATGGGCTACAACCAAGTTTCCAAGGTAAATTTCTCATTCTAAGGAGAACAGTGAAGTAATTGAGTCTGAGGGAAATGAGTTTCTGGAGTTAGCCTTCCTAACTGTCCTTTGATTTTATCATTCATTTTCAGAGGATTGGGGCCTTTAAGAACAGCATAGATGATATTTTATGCCCAGGGCTTTAGATATTCCCTGTGTAACAGCTGCTTTGAAGGCAGGCCTACTATCACTTTGCAAACTCAGAGGGAGTTTAAACTTGGTGATAATCTCATGTACTAAAGCTTTTACGACTTCCTGGGCCTTTTCTGTTTTGTATGAATGCTTAATTAGTAACAGTATCCACAAATACCAGCAAATATTGTATACCATGTACCTCAAGGAGATGAGTGAAATCCATTAGCCATTCTGTTTACCTGTTTTTGTATACCTGAGGAAGCTAGAGGATGGTATTTCTTTAACTTAATTTGGTCCTGTTGAGCATATTTTGCTCTTCCCACCTGTCACTCGGTAGCCCATCTTCTGGGTTAATTTCTGTCTCTGATAAAGGGAAGGCAGAGTATAGGTTCTTATCCCACATTTATATAAACAGATGTTTCTGCTTTAGTTAGTGCACTGCTTGCCAAAAGGGGATCAGGACTTTCAGGCATGAGAGAACAGTTAGTCACCCCAACTGCAGCTTAAAGGCTGAAAGAAGAATTTGGTAATTGGCTTTCCGGACACCCCCTGTATAGTTACAGACTTGGGGGATAGAAGACCAGGGTTAGAGAGGAGTACAAACAAGGTTGCTCCAGTGTCTAGAAGAAATTCTGTCTCCTGAGTCTCCTCTATGAGGCAGACTTGGGGCTCTTGATGGGTGGTGACAAAGCTAGAGCCGTGAGAATCTGCCACAGGCACCCTCAGTGCAGTTTGGGGGCTGACAGGGTCACTGTTCCAGAAGGCCTTTGCCTCTGGGGACTGGCTGCCAGTGGTCACCCTTTCATTCTGGACAGGGGCCAGGTAGTTTGCCCAAGAGGCATTGCTTCCAAGGGTTATCTTTTTTTTTTTTTTTTTTTTTTAGACACAAACAGCAACCTCAAACTCTTTGAGCTCAAGCAATTCTCTTTCCTCAGCCTCCCTTGTAGCTGAGACTATAGGCACCTGCCACAGTGCCCAGCTATTTTTAGAAATGGGTCTTGCTCTTGCTCAGGCTGGTTTTGAACCTGTGAACTCAGGCAGTCCATATGCCTCAGCCTCCCAGAGTGCTAGGATTACAGGTGTCGCCAGGTGGCAATCTTTCTTGAAATGGCCAGTTCATTGGAAGCACTTGTTCTTAGCTCCTCTGGCTTCCCTCTGCCCCTAAATGGTGCCCATTTGTCGGAGAGCCATTACTAGAGCTGTTATTCTTTTTTTTTTTTTTTTTTTTTTAAATCCCTTCTTTTTTTTCTTCTTCCTCCTGATCTCGATTATAAAGATTGCTATAGCTGTTTTAAGAAGATTCTCCAGATTATGCTTAGGACCTAAAGTCAGTTTCTGGAGTTTTCTTCTAATATATGGGGCAGCTTGAATGATAAATTTATCTTTTAAAATAATTTGGCCTCTGAGGAGTCAGGTGTTAACTGAGTGTGCTTTCTCATCACCTCCCTAAGCCACTCAAGAAAGGCTGAGGGACTCTCATTTTGCTACTGGTGAATAGTAGTAAATAGTAGACAACTTAGAGTAACTCACAGGCTTTTTCTTAGATCGATGGAACCTTCCAGGATACATGTTAGACAGTTTATGTCACCAGTCACATTGTTTCTCAGGGTCCCATTGGGGACAGAGGGAACTACCTGTCTTCCCATGGGGTATCTGTCCTTTTCCTCAGTGGATATACTGATATCAGTATTGGACATGAACCACAAATCACCTCACTTTCTAGCCTCATCTAAGACTTTATTTTTCTCATTAAAAGTTAAAGTTTCATCTGGTAGTAACATTACATCTCTCTGAGAGAGGACCTTTGTCCTAATCCCTAGAGAACATCTGTGTACCTATTGGGGTCATCAGAAAATTTTCTAAGTCAACCTTAATTTGTTTTAAACCTGCGAGAGAAAATGGAGTGAATACTCACGCATTTCCCCTTTCACCACCTACAGTCTCAAGCAAGGGACACAGAGAAGAATACAGTTGCCTTCTGGGGGTCCCAACAGGAACAGAAGAAACTCTGGGAATAAACTTCTTCTCGGGGTTTTCTAAAGGCATGGAGGGAGGTGTGGGAGAAGTAGATGGCAGGGTTGAACTAGGTGGTGACAGCATCTCTCTCAGGAATCCCTGGTCATTTGGGCAAAGTTATTACAGCCAGGAGAGTTGGATCTGACAGGTTTTACACAGTTGGGGGTTGTCTCTGAGAAAAACAAATTTGAAGTTGCTGTGAGCTGGGCTGATGCCATGATACTCTACCCAGGGCACAGAGTGAGATTCTGTCTCATAATAAATAAATAAATAAATCCAAAGGTTGCTGCTCACCAAGAAATTTCTTTTTCCTCTCAGGCCTCATAGTTTCCTTGGGGATTAAAACCATGTAACAGGGAGAGGGGCATCCAGGAAATATTGGACTTAAAATCCTAGCAGTTGAGAAAGCAGCTCCTACCCCAGATTCAGGACCACATCTGCCCATAGGGCCACACCCTCCCACAGGGCCACAGTGCTGCTCAGGCCCCAATAGTCCAGCCAGAGCTGCCTCTGGTAAGCTTCCACACCTTAGGACTGACCTCACAGCCATGAATGATAATACTTAGAGTAGGCATATAACTTGCACATAGGTAATTCAGACCATTTCCCCTCTTGTTTACCATTATTTAGAGTACTCTCTGGTGGTTTCTGTTTACCATCAGAGAATTGATGCAAAGGCCAGGCCTGGGTGCAGAAGAAAACCATACATCCTTTCCTGGCATCTGGGGATTAGTATGTCCCAAAACAGCCTAGTGGGGTGTTCCAGCAGCACAGGCCATAAAATCAGGTACTGGAGAGCCATAGTGGTCCCACCTGATGAAAGTTCTCTTGGCAAGAGAATGTATTACCTGGGTGTTCCCTTAGACCAGTGGTTCTCAACCTGTGGGTCACAACTGACAGGAACTGTATTAAAGGGTCATGGCATTAGGAAGGTTGAGAACCACTATCTTAGAGAAAGAACATTACCCATCTATGGGAAAGAATAAAACGTCCAGTGCTTTAATCACTCCCACGCTCTGTGTTCCTGGGTTGTCAAAGTGTCCTCTGACCAACCCAGGAAGCTTTCCAGCCAAACCAAAAGAAGCGTCCTTCTGATGCTTGGGGAAGAATCCCTGAGGAGAGTGGCCTCCCCAGCCCTTGTGCTTGTCTGGATGTAGCCACGATTACCAGTGTGGTGCTTTTACCCAGGCTCTCCTGTGCTTATTACTTCCTGGCAGCACAGCCTGAGAAATCAGGTTTCCTGAAGGTTGGTCCCGCCTGATGCAAGTTCTGCCCCTTTCTGCACCTGCCATTGAGTATATACCTGTCAATCAAGGTGGGGATAAGCCCTGCTTCAGCATGGTGCTTGCATGTGTAACCAACGCTTTATAATTTTTATAAGCTTTTTCTAAATTCCTTGTAACAAAGAAAAATAGGTTTTCTATCATGAGCAGGTCTTAATTCCTATGTTTTCTAACCCCCCTTTCTTCTCCCAAAGTTAGCAAGGCAAAAACAAACTCAGTAACAAATCAGGGTTGAGAGACACTTTGAAACTTTTGCATTAGAATTAGTTACAGCTAGCCAAAGTCTTAGAGAAACTTGGTATTATTTTAAACTTTCCCATTCACACCAATAGACTGGGGAAAAATCAAATACCCAGGGACATTTTCTTTGTTTTTCTTCATTTTTAAGAGACTAAACTGTAGCCTAGGGTTTAGGGCCATTCTTACCTTGGGGGATTACCCAGGGCTTCCCTTCACAGGTTCCTGGTTGCTCAGAGAAGCCACATAGGGGAATCATTTTGTCCTTTGTATAGAGTCGACTTCTTGGCCTCTGTTACCATGGTTCAGCTTTTTTCTCAGACACACAAAAAAAGCCAATTGAATTTAATTTTATAGTGAAAGCCAATAAAAAGGACCTTACAACACACCTACAACATCTGAAAAATACCACGAAGACCCAGTACAAACGTAACTAAATACATACAGCAATCCTTTACCAACATTCAAACAAAGCTTGTAAACTACAAGGAGAGAGAGAGAAAGTAGCAGGAGTCTGTAGACATAATAGAAGTTTGGGACCATGGAAGAGAAGAGCAGATAGTAAAAGAACTGGGAGAGCACATTTTTCAGAAGGCCCTCCATTGCCTGGGCCTCAGAACCATTGCTGGGGACCCCAGGACCTCTGGGTGCTACTTCTTTGCTCAGGTCTCAACCAGAGAAGAGGAGTGGATACAGAATGGATTCAGAAGCCTTTTAACATTTCTTTGGGCTACTTTCTTTTGGAGACAAGGGGAATTAGAAAGTTTGTTCCCCAACAGCTTCTTGCCTTTCGTGACCTGGAAGTCAGCAACTGCACTATGCACTTTTAGGGGCTGATGAACAGTCATATTATTAGTCTTGATTATTGTGATTATAGAGAAAAGCAGGGTACAGGTAAATGGTCCCATGGCTTACCACAGATCTTCAATCCTGTACAAGCCCCCCAAATATGGTCAGTAGGTTCTTGGTCTTGGGGATTCTAAGAATGAATCCATGGACCACAGATCAGTGGTTACAATAGGATTCATTTTACAGAAAAGAAAATAGAGGAAAAACACCAGAGTGCCTGCAGAGGGAAAATCCCAAGTAGCCCACATAGGAAAAAAATCTCTTGGAGTCCATTGTCTAGTGGGGTGTGTGTGGGTATGTATATATATAGCACCCAACAAATGAATGGATACAATTCCTTCCATCCCAGGCCTAGGAAACTTACATGAAATTGACCAAGCCTGGAAAATGGGGGGTTCCCTGTTTAGGTACAAATGGAGGGAGGCAATAGGGGGAGGGTGGACCCCACTGATACTGGAACTTCATCTTCTCTCCTGGCTGGCTTGCCAAATATGGTACTGGAGTTTCAGGTTCTTGGTCTCCGCCATTCAAAGAATGAATTGGACCACAGATCAGTGGTAAAACAGGATTTATTCACAGAAACAAAGAATAGAAAAACTACAAAAAATAAAATCTCCTGGCAGAGAGAACCCAGGTGGGGAAGAAGCTCTCTTGCTCCCTCACAGAAGTCTGTCCTCTGGCTCTCTGCTCAGGGGTATATATAGTGGCAAGGGGTTGTTTTGCTAGGAACTCAATGTTGACTTTAGGTCATGGGTCTTCCAAAGTTTCAGCCAGCTATCCAATGATCTCTTAGGCCTTGGAATCTTGCATGAAATTCACCGGTCAGAAGTGCAAGGAGGAGACAGCAAGGGCCATCCATGAAATTGACCAGCCAGAAGTGTGTGTGGGGGGTGGGGGGGAGCCAGACAGCAAGGCACCAGTGTCTCACCCACAGGTGTCCAGCCCTGAGCTGGCAACCTGGAGGCGTCCCCAGCAGTTTGTCCGGCCCCTCTGGCCACTGGAGTCTCCTGGGGGGGGGGGGGGTAGTCCCCCAACCTTTTGGGTCCTCTGCAGGCTGCTGTGGCATCAACACACTTGGGGCAGAGATGGCAGGTCCTCCTTAGCTCTGGCCTTGCTGGCTGAGGCGCCACCTACCCTGTAGTGGTATGTCCCTAGGGTGGAATTTAGATAGTCCAAGAATGATTATTGTTGTAAATGCCCCCTCTTCCCTTTTGTAATGTTTGTATGTCAGTCAATAAGCAACTCCTTTTCCAAGAAAGACTTCCCTGACTTCTCTCACAATTAAATCAGGTCTTGCTTCTTTGTGCATCATTGCATGCTTCAGTTAGGATAGGAGCACTTAGAGTACTGGGTTGATACTGCTTATGAACATCTTGCCTCTCCTACCAGCCTAAAGCATTGTTACAGCAGGGATTGTTTTTAATTTACTATTACATATAGCTACCACCCAGCATAGTCCCTGGCTCACTTCTGCTATAAGTGCAATTATTTGTTCAATGAATAAGTGAATAAATATGTAGTTAAGTTTTAAGCCATCTACAGGACCATATATTCTGTGATCTCAATTTTGTTTTAAAATTTTCATGCATGTATGTACTAGTTTGTTACTTAGATAAAGTAACAGCTAAATTAAGTGGATCTCTGATGCTTTTTACCCCTGGAAACAATATAATGGAGTATCTCACATGAGAAGCAACTTACTGGCAAATTACTTCCTGCCCTTATAATTTTCCAAGTGAGGCTGATACTTGAAAAGTGTTTTTCTCTTTCATTCAATTTTACAATCTAAATAGCATGTTTCTTCTGATCAACAACTTATCTGGGCCTCTTACTATATTCAGTTTTATCTGCTTTGAGAAATGACTTTCTAGGCCTTCCCAAAGTGAATTTTGTGCTCATATACAGGGCACCTAAGGTTGGGCTATTCCAATTATACCCTCTAGATTTGGCAAAAATCTATTCAGCTCTCCTCATATGATGCAATAACAGAAAAACCAAAATATCATTTTAGATTATTGATGTAGATTGGTACTGAAAAAAAGACCAAAATATTTATAGTTGTTAGAGCCATGGTATTATATGGATGATTTTATTTTGTGCTTTATGTGTTTTATTTTTTCTAAATTTTCTCTAGTGAATATGTATTAGTTTTATGAGATGAAAAATAAAAGAATTTTATTAATTTTAAAAATTTTTTAAATTTTATATACAGGAATACTGCCTCTTTTTGTTGTACAGTTCTGTGAGTTTAGACAATGCATATAGTTACATAACAACTACCATCACAAGCCAGATACAGAACAAAAGATTTCCTGGTACTGACCCTTTGTGGTTATTCTACACTGTGCCTAGCCATAACGCCTGGTAACCACTGATGGTTTTTTTCTCCCTACAAGTGTACCTTTTTCAGAATGTCTTCTAAATGAAGGTGCATATCAGGCTGCCTTTTGAGCTTGGAATCTTTCATGTAGCATATGCATTTGAGACTTATTTGTGTTGTATGTGTGTCAGTAATTCGTTTTTATTCCATTCATGTTTAAAATACATGGTTAACTTTATAAGAAACTGCCAACTTATTTTCCAAGGTGGCTTCCATTTTGCATTCTTGCCACCAGTGTATGGGAGGTCTGGGTGTTTTGCCTCTTTGTTAGCACCTGATACATGTTGTCAGAGTGGCGGTGGGTTTTTTGGTGGTGGGTTTTTTTTTAAGCTATTCTAGTTATCTAGTGGTATTTCATTGTTCTAATTTACCTTTCTTCAGTTATTAAGGATAGTGAAACTCTTCATTTGCTTATTTATCATTTGTATGTCTTTTTAAAAATGATTTCAGTAGATTTAGGGGTAGAAATGGTTTTTTGTTACATGAATAAATTGTATAGTGGTGAAATCAGGGCTTTTAGCATACCTGTCACCTGAATAGTGTACATTGTACTCAACAGGTAAATTTTTATCCCTTCCCCTGCCCCCTCCTCCTGGGTCTCTGGTGTCCATTATACCACTCTGCAGGACCATTCCTATCCATCACTAAGGTCCCACTTACAGTGACAACATGAAGTATTTGTTTTTTCCACTCCTGTATATGTCTTCTTGGGTGAAGGGTCTATTCCAGCATTTTGTCCATTTCTAAGTAGGGTTGTTTATTTTTTTGTTGGATTTTTAGAGTTCTTTATTCTGGATACAAGTTCTTTGTCAGATAAGTAATTTGTAAATCTTTTCTCCCAGTCTGTGGCTTGTCCTTTTTGTTACAATGACATTTACACAGAAGAAATTTTTGATTTTGAAGTCAAATATCAATTTTTGCTTTTATGATTATACTTCTGATCTTATAGGTAAGAAATTGAACCCAAGGTCACAAGAGTTAATTCTTGTGTTTTCTTCAGTAGTTCTATAATTTTAGATTTTACCTTTTACTTTTTTTATAAGGTACAAAGTATGGGTCAATTCTTTTTGTATATAATGTCCTAATTGTTCTGGATACATTTTTTGAAAAGACTATCCTTTTTTTCATTGAATTGTCTTTGTACATTTGTCAGAAATCAGTTGACTGTATATATGGGAGTCAATTTCTGGGTTCTCTTTTATATTCCATTGGTTTACATGTTTGTCTTTTCACCAATGCAGTACTGTCATAATCACTTCAAGTGAATGAAATCAGTTAATAAGATACTCTAATTTTTTCTTCTTTTACAAAATTACTTTGGCATTTTAGTTCTTATGCAAGAAAGAGTTAACAGGCCTTAGGCTGTTGTCAATGGAAAAGCCTACTTGCAAGTTTGGCCCTCTCATGGCATCTGGGAACTTGGTTTTTGAAATGTTCCCTAGATCAGTGGTCCCTAGCCTTTTTGGCACCAGGGACTGGTTTCATGGAAGACAATTTTTCTGTGGACTAGGGTGCTGGTGGGAATCAGATTCTCATAAGGAGCACAACTTAGATTCCTCGAATGTGCAGTTTACAATAGGGTTCGTGCTCCTGTGTACTTCTAGTGCCACTGCTGATCTGCTTGGTTGTGGTTAGGCAAAGAATACTTTCATGATCAGCCCCTTGTAATAAACCCTGGATTCTGAGTCTTAACCAGCCTTTCCTGGCAGAAATATTGCAGACATATTCTTGTCCCTGGAGATAGTATATGCTCTTTATAAAGCCTCACTGCAAAGAGAGGGCTTGGGAAACCTGCAAATGGGTTCCTCCACTCCCCATCAAATGCGCCTTTCCCCCTTACTCATCTGGCTGTGTATCCTTACTGTGTTGCTCTAATAATTCTAACCATGAGTATAACTACATTTAGTCATTTGAGTCCTTCCAGCAAATCACTGCACTAGGTGTTGAGGACCCTGAAACACATATAAATTTTAGAATGAAAGGAAGGTGATATTGCCTTAATTATGTAAAATGAACAATAGAATTAAAGATTAAGTTTGTTAAATTTTGAAGTAATAAATCATTTTCTTTTTCTCTTTTAAATATACCACCAGGGCCAGTGTCCTTGTTATCCTTGTGGAGTAATAGAATCAATACTGCCAATTCCAGAAAACATCAGGAGTTTGCTGGTCGTTTGAACTCTGTTAATAACAGAGCTGAATTATATCAGCATCTTAAAGAGGAAAATGGGTTTGTGTTATTCATTGTTAAATTTTTTTTAATTGCCTGTATAATACCTTAATAAACACTGCTTGTTTGTTGTGTTCAGCAATTTTGTATTACTAATATTATGAACTACATGTGATAGTAGGTAATACATGTTACCCCTAGAGAGAAAAAATTAATTTCTTTGATTCTTGGTACTTGTAAAAGGCCTAATTATGTTGAATATAATCCTGAAAGTGTTTATTCCGTGCAGCATTTTTTTTTTTTCAATGCTTAGTAAAAATCATAGAAAATACTTACTATGCAATTCTGAATCTATATAAAATAATAGGGACAATATTTTCCTATCAAGTAATGGTGTTAAGAATATTCATTATAATAGAATAAATCTCCAATCTGATTATTTAACCTGTGTTTTAGAAGAAATCCTTTTAAAAATATATTAGTAAAGGGCAGTGCCTATGGCTCAAAGAAGTAGGGCATCCGCCCCATATGCCAGAGGTGGTGGGTTCAAACCCAGCCCTGGCCAAAAGAAATTTCTTTCATGGAAAAGAAATTAAATCCTTGATTAGATGGTAGAGATTTATTTTCTTGGTTTTGCTTAGAGAGTGAGAGCAATATAGTGGGAGAAAAAACCAAAACTATTGGCCTTTGTAACATAATCTTGGGAAAGTCTGGGCCTCCATATTCATTTGTCTGCAAAATAAGTCGTTGGACTAATTGAAGGGACCTTAACATCAGTCTTTTCCTAAAGCACTAATGTTTTTTTCCATGAACATACTAATTTTCATGTGGAAGGTAATTAAGAAGAAAAAAATCTTGATAGTAAATGAATGTTTTATTTTATCAACTCATTTGTTTTCTTCCCTATTTTTCAGAATGGAGACAACAGAAAATGGAAAAGCCAGCCGGCAGTGAAGAGTGACTTGAGGAACAAAATTTAGTATATTGCATAAATATTTTGGGCAGAATTTGATATAAGTACTTTTACAGCAAGAATGTATAGTTATGTTGCCTGGACTGGTTTTTACATTTTTAGAATATTTCAACTAACTGTCTTTTTTGTACTAATTATAAAATTGGCATATAAGTCAAAAATACACATTTGAGAAGATTTATCCCCCCAAATCATACAAGATTATTTTATGGTAAAAGGTGTTGTCTCTGGAAATGTTTTTTAAAAAATTCTTAGGCTTCTCTTTGCCAAATAAAACTATTAAAATATCTAAAATAGAAAAAGTATTATTCATTTAATGACTGGAAATGACCTATAGAAATTTTTTTAACATTGATCCGAGTTTAAGTGAGATTTCCAATACTTAATATAAAACTTGCCTGTTAAATCTATATCATATAGAGTGCTTTTCCAAAGAATATTATTTTTATTTATTTTATTTTGAATTATTGTGTGTGTATATGTTATCTATTTAAAGGCAGAGTTTTCAGTATTTGGTGTAATTTTATATTTACTAACATTAGGTAATATTACTTTTTTTCTGTTAAAAATGTACCATTCGTTTACCTTCTATATTGAAAGAAGAGCATAAAACAAATTACCTCATGGCCTTAGAAGAAGGGAGAGGAAAGGGTTTTTGAGTCCCTGGATAGAATCTGCTCTCCTCATTTCTCAGAAGTGTCATGAGTCTATGTTGGATGCTCATGAGCCGCCCTCTTGTGCTGCTGCTTCAGGAAGCGGGTAACGTGTTATAGGGAACATGTTATTGCAATGGTAAGTGCTAATTTCAGATTTGTCATTTTTTTTCCTTGATTATTTATTAGAGAAGAGGAAAGCTCTGTTTACACAGATTCAAAAATTTCTATTTAAAAAGTAAACTAGTGTAGGGCAATGCCTGTGGCTCAAAGAAGCAGGGCGCCAGCCCCATGTGCCAGAGGTGGCGGATTCAAATCCAGCCCTGGCCAAAAACTGAAAAAAAAAAAAAAAAAAAAAGTAAACTAGTGTGGCTGGGCATTGTGGTGGGCACTTATTGTCCCAGCTATACTCAGGAGGCTAAAGCAAGAGGATCGCTCAAACCCAGGAGTTTGAGGTTGTTGTGAGCCATGATGCCATGGCACCTTATTGAGGGTGACAGTGAGACTGTGTCTCCAAAAAAATAAAGTAAACTAGTATTTAAACAAGAGTTTAGTTTAGCACCCTCCCATGTCAACCCAGTAAAATTTACATTGCTCTTCTTTATCAACTTCTCCTTCATTCTCAGCACTTGGATTTTCCCTTTTAACTAAGCTAGAGCTATTTTTATTCCTTACCACTGTGTTTAGATATACATCTACACAAACCATACACAAGCATGCCAGGGCTAATTACCATCTTAGACTTGGAAGGATTAAGGAGCTATAACCCAATGCCCAATTAATAGATCATACTTACTTTTGAATGATCTCTGACCTTTTATTTTATTCTTGTTATCTAGTTTGCAACTTGTATCCAGTTGAGGTTTCTGATTTCTTTCTTGATCCAAAGTTCTTTCTTTCATAACGCATCCTCAAAGACTAGGACCTTGTTTTATGCTCAGCTTATGCTCCCTTTCACGTGGACTAAGGCAGTGCTATTTGTCTTATCTGCTTTTTAATCTCCATTCTTAGATACTATGTATGAATTACTGTTTTGTGTTCTACCAACTGAGGGAATATTTCTGTGGCTTCATTTTGAACCATGCCAGTAGCGTTCTGTATTATTCCACATTGCTAGTTGTTAGACTTTCCAGCTGATTCATTCTACTTGCTTAACTACTTGTGTTTTGACCACACACCCACCCCCACAGAGGGTCCATTCTGAGGATTTAACTAGTTAAGAGAAGTTGACAAAATGTAAATTAAAAACATTACCACTCATGTTTTAGTATAGCACTCTCTGCTGCTATAACAGAATGTCACATAACTTAGTAAAGGAAAATTTATTTGGCTCATGGTTCTGGAGGCTAGGAAGCCCAAGATGGAGAAGCCACAATCTAGTTGAGGACTTTGTATTGTATCATAACATGGCGGAAGGGCAAGTGTGCACCAGAGACAAAGAGGAAATCAGGCTGAACTTCATCCTTTTGTCAGGAACCTACTCCTGCATTACTAACCCTGTTCTGATGTTAGTGATGGTTAACAATGATGTTAATCCATTCATAAAGGTAGGGTGGGATTAGAGGCCAGGCACAGTGGCTCATGCCTGTAATCCTAGCATTCTGGGAAGGCAAGGTAGGAGGATCACTTGAGCTCAGGAGTTCGAGACCAGCCCGAGCAACAGCAAGACCCCATCTCTACAAAAAAATAGAAAAATTACCCAGGAGTCTTGGTGCACACCTGTAGTTCCAGCCACTTGGAGGGCTAAGGCAGGAGGATCACTGGATATCAAGAGTTTGATGTTGCAGTGAGCTACCACTCTAGCCAGGGTAAAAAAGAAAAAAAAAATTCTTACAATTCTTAACAGAAACAGTAAGCTGTACTTGCTGTTGCTGCTGTCACAATCAATGTACATATGCTTACCAACACAGCCAGAAAGGTATTTCTAATCCAGGGGCTATTTTCTATGTTAGGTGAGTCTAGAATGCTGTTTTCAACTAATGACTCATTGCCTGGTGCCAGAGTAAGGCAGATTCCACTAAATGTGATGTGTTCAGTTGTGCCAATTTTGTGTTTTGGCAACATATCATATGCAGAGGGTGGATAGATATTTCCATCAGGCCTCCTTAGTTTAAAGATTATTTCCTGAAATTTTTTTTTTTGTTAGGACATCATTTTAGAGAATTGCCATTGACTAAGTGTGAGACCCTGTTACAGCAGGATATAAGAGCAGACCTGGTTTCAGGGTAGTTAATACAATCTTCTCAGGGTTACTGGAGGTTAGGTAGTCAATGAGTTTAGCAAAAAACAAACCATCCTGTCTTTTTTATAAATGAGTAGAAACTATTTTTTGTGTACAGAATGTAAGCATGGCAGGAAATACTTATTGGTAGCTTCAGTTCAGTGGTCAAAAGCATATGTACAGCAAGGCCCCCAGAATCAGTGGCATAAAGAATGAATTCCTAAGGGGAATACTGGAAATTCAACTCTAGAGGATATCCATACAGTATTTGTGAGTCACATGAAACTGTAGCCACCTTTCTGGGCGTGAAGGATACTCATGTACTGATTGTGTTGCAAGTGTCAAGTGAATTGAGTTGCCATCTTCCTGATCAGTAAATGTGTCAGGAGAGATTGGAAATTAAGTCTGTGCCCAGTAGTTGCTGTTAACAATTTAATTGGTTTATCAGCTGTTGGATTGACCTAGAAGAAGCAAACAAAAAACAAATTTCAACAAAATACAACTCTATTTAAATGTTTAAGGTGGCCTTGATGGTTAACTGACTTCCCCCACATTTACTTTTTTACTCGATTACATATAGAAGTGGAAAAGCTTCTGCTGATACTCAGTACATATGTAGGCCCTCGTAGGCCCTCCTGTAGTTGGGTACCACATGAATAACTCATGGTTATTTGATTTGGGGATACTTCATCTGTTCAGGGGATCAGGTTCGTTGCTCTCAAGTCCTGTCTGCTCTCCTTACATTTTCTTTCTTCCTTTTCCCTTTTTCATTTTTCCTTTTATCCTCAGCTGGTAGATTTTGCATTACAGCCTTGATGTTGTTTCTACATTTTCATGGAGTTTGTTAAGTGCCAAATTTCCTAATCCTTTCAGCCTTAAGTTATAGTATGAAAGAGGATCTTGAAATTAGCTAGTTAGTAGTACCAAATCTGGGTTAGGGGGCTTCAGAACAATAATTTGGCCAAGAGCCTAAATTTCAAAACTCATTTTTGTGTGTTGGTTAGAGGTTCAACAGGAAAAATGTTAAACCTCTGTTGTTTAATTAAACAGAGACATAGTAAACTCATACTCAAATTTTAATTAACTTTTAAATCTCAAGCTAGAAAACAGTCAAAGCTCTGCATAGATATGATTTGGTATTTTCTGAGAAGGAAAATGAGATATGGCCTATCACAAAAATGGGGTTATGGTGCACTGTAACAAAGGCAGGTTGCTAAGATATTGTGGGTAGTGCTGAATTGGAAAGAGGAGGAGTGCCATGCTGCTGGAAAAAAAACAATGAATCAAGTAGTCAGAGTAGGGCAGTCACTTAGCCAACAGAAAGACTATGTGGAAGTGACATCTGAGTATTGTTACATATTTTATGGGATTGATTAACTGTGTAAGTTCTGGGCGGCAGGTGCTTGTGGCTCAAAGTAGTAGGGTGCTGGCCTCATGTGCCGGAGGTGGCAAATTCAAACCCAGCCCCAGCCAAAAACTGCCAAAAGAAACAACAGTATAAGTTCTGAGAGGTAAGTTTCTACTGAATTTCAAATAGACTCAAGTTTCATCACCCTTACCATTCTTTGGTGATAGAACTGCTAACTTGACCACAAGTTTCTGAGATTCATATGGCTGCAGAGGTTGTCAGAATATATATGTTCCTCAAAGCAATTCGTTTTTACTGAAAGACAAATTGATGGTCTAATATTTTTGGAAACTTCTAGTGACTCCAGGTGAAGTGGTGAGCACTTCTTTAATTAGATGTTTGATTCAAACAGGAAATCCTTCAAAATTACAAATCAGTGAAATTTTCTATGGAAGTTAACCATGTAAGTATGCCTCAATTTGAAACAAGGCAGCGGTTCTCAGCCTGTGGGTTGCGGCCCACAAGAACTGTATTAAAGGTCCATGGCATTAGGAAGGTTGAGAACCACTGTTTTAAGGGAATCACTCTGATGGGAGTTATCTAGTTCATAAAGAGAAGATGAGCAGAGATGACAGCAGTTTGCATTCAGTGAACCATGGGCCAGGCACTGTGCCCTTTTATTTTATCTTCACAGGAAATACATTGGGATAATTGTTATCCTTGATTTATACATGAGGAAAGTAAAATAATAAAGTACCCAAGGTCACACATACAGTAAATTAGCTAGATTTCAATCTCTTGCCTGTTTCACTCTCAATACTGAGTTCTTAATCACTGTACTGCCTTTGTTTGCAATATAGCATGAGATAATTAAGCTAAATGAAAAAAGATGGTCTTAACTTTAACAGCAGAGATCAAATCTTTCAGTAATTTTCTAACTATGGTAGCCTGTAATATTGCAGCAGGTGATTAACATCTTTCTGGATAATTTAGGAATAATGATAACTAGAGAGAGCATGGGCTAAGTGATGGCTGGAAGTTCCCTCCAGGTTTGTGAATCTTTGACAATCTGGATATTTTATTTATGTGTATAGAATATGGTATATGGGACGGGCGCCTCCAGCTACTTAGGAGGCTGTGGCAAGAGAATATGGGTATAGAATATGGTATATTTATGTGTATAGAATATGGTATACTTATGTGTATAGAATATAGTATATGGGGCCGGCGCCCTATTCACTGAGCCACAAGGTGCCACCGTGTGCATTACAGTATTTGAGCCTGTACTTTCAGGTAACTCAAATGCATTTGCAAATTTGGGCAGGTCAGAAAAGAATGAATTCAGATAAATCATGTAATTGAGTAAATGATGATATAAGATAGAGTTTTCATAATCACATCACATAATAAGTTTTATTTAAGAGGTTGCTAGTGAAACAAGCAGTTTCCACAGACAAAAGAGTTGAATAAGATGTGCTGTTCCATACAAATTGTTTTTTATGCTCACGCCAGGATGTTAAATTATTTTTGTAGGGATGGCAAATGAATAAAACTGTCAAGAAACTTCAGGAGTGTCATGAAGGTGCTATTGCTATAACTGGCTTGGCAGAGGTAGTTGACTGAACTCATGGAGAAAATGGGAGGCTGCCAGTATCTCCTTTGCTAATGCTGAAAGTGTTGAGAGACTTAGATGACTGTACAGACCTTTCCAGGTAGACTGGACCACAGCCACTTTTTTGCTGAGAAAGGTTGTCATTGAAAATGGTTCCCTGAAGACATAGCGATGGCCTGCATTACTGTGTCAGAGATTGAGGACTCAAGAAAATGAGAGTACTTGGTAATGAAAGGGGAGTTTGTGAATACCAAGCTTGACCAGTTGATTCTGAGGCAAGGTCAGGTCAAACAGGACATTTTTGTATTTGTGTTTTATGGATTAGGGTGTGCCTTTTTATTTTGCACTCTGGGGAGTCCAGTTTTTCTAATAACATGGATAACTGTAGAAACTCTACCCTGAAAGAAGTCAAAGTGTGTGAGTGAAGTTGCAGTCTTTGTGTGCTTCTGGAATAGAGTATTTGGAATAACATCAGGATCAGGGATAGAAGTGATCCATGTTAAGGTAGCAAATAAGCTGGGAAGTGATGGTGCCACATATTTGAGCATCCAGTGAGCCACCAAGGTGGGTATCAAAATAGAAAGGCTTGCCTAGTTTTAGTTTTGTTGTCTTTTCACTTGGCCTCATTATTGGAGTTGGAATTAATTTTAACTGGCTGGATCTTCTTTCTAGGGATGAGGACAGAGTCTCTATTGCTCTGGCTAGAGTATAGTTGTACACAGTGGTGTTACCCTTGCTCACTGCAACCTCAAACTCAAACTCCTGACTTCAAGACATCCTCCTTCCTCAGCCTCCTGAGTAGCTGGAACTAGAGACCCTCTCCACATGCCTATCCAATTTTTTCTAGTTTTAGTAAAGATAGGGTCTCACTCTTGCTCAGGCTGGTCTTGAACTCCTCCTGGTCTCAAGTGATCCACCCACCTTAGCCTCCCAGAGTGCTAGGATTACAAGTGTGGGCCACCAGACCAGACCCAGAGTCTCCTTGTTTGAGATTTTTGAAGTGATCTCTAGCCTTTAATCTTACATCCTAAAATTTGAGCAAGATATTTAGAGGAAGCTTACTGTGGAAAAGTTTTCATTAGCTCTGGCAGTACTGTAGAAACCTTCTATTCCATAACCCAGTGGAACTGTACAGAGCAACCTTATAAAGAGTGACATGCCTTGGATCTTCAGCCAGCACTGAAAGTTTCCACAGGTGCTTGTTTATCGTGCTCCCGAATGGCATCATAGTCACTACAGAAAGCTCCAAATGGAAGTAGTCTGCCAGTGTGTATACCAAAGTGAGATGCTTTTAAACACCAAGACCTTCAGCAGCTGTTTTATGAGTAATTTCAGCTATAATGGTAGACAACTCCTATGAACCTTCTTCACCCCTCACACTGAAATTTAAAACAATACAACATGGATTACCTCTTGATGAGAAGTTCCTTAATTTTATGTAGTCCATCAGAGTTTGTATGATATTTTCACATATGTTGTCTCCAACCACCAGGAGGAAAGTGATTCTGATATGTCTACTTAGAGGCATGTGACTCCTTCCCTTACCCCACACCCTGTTGAGAATCATCGGTCTATGCTTTATGCTTCTCAAATATGTGCTGCTTTTTAAAAGTTCTCTTATTATTTAAAGAGTGTATTGGAAAGAAGCAAGTAGGTCTAACCACTTCATTGATAGCCTTCCCTGGCCACAATTTCTGGTATATACACTATTACATGAAGAAATGTCAAAAAATATTGAAATGGGCTTGGTGCTCGTAGTTCAGTGGTTAGGGCGCTGGCCATATACACTGGGGCTGGCGGGTTTGAACCCGGCCTGGGCCTGCTAAATGACAATGACAACTGCAACAACAACAAAAATAGCCGGGTGTTGTGGCTGGTGCTTGTAGTCGTAGCTACTTGGGAGGCTGAGGCAAGAGAGTCACTTAAGCCTAAGAGTTTAAGGTTGCTGTGAACTGTGACATTACGGCACTCTACTGAGGATGACAAAATGAGACTGTCTCAAAAAAACTTACTCCCTTAACAATTGTCTCAGTGCTTTTTCTTTTTTTCTTTTTTTTTCCCCCCCCTTTGGACACAAGGATTCTTAAGCCCATTCTTTGGTATTAATGCTTTACACTCAATTTCAGATTGAAAAAAATTGTGATTGTAGCGAAATGTACGAGTTTACGCTATAAGACTTGTAGAAGAAAATCTGTATGACTTGGGGTTATACAAAGTTTATATAAAAATGCATACCTATATACTCGAGTATAAGCCAACCCCCTTAATTTTACCCTAAAAACTGGGAAAATTTAGTGGCTCAAGTATAAGCCAAGGTGGAAAATGCAGCAGCCACTGGTAAATTTCAAAAATAAAAATGTATACCCAAAACAATTACAATAATTGAGAAATCAGTTGGTTAAATGCTTTTCAATATTTATTGCTAAAGAAAAATTGTCAACTAGCAACTACAACTTTAATATTTTAAATAAAGTGCAGAAAACTGTACCTTCACAGGTAATCAAGTTTCAGCCGCAACTTGTGGACTGAGCTGAAGCACTGTCCCCTCAAGCAGACGACAGAAGTCAACTGGAAACTACGTGCATTTGATTAGGTGTGCACACACCAAATCAAATAACCTGTGTGACCCGAGTATAAGCCGAGTTCGGGTTGAAATTTGTGCTGAAAAAACTCGGCTTATACTCGTGTATATACGGTATTTTGTTTCTTCTGCTGGGTTTAGGCTTACATTGTTCTTCTTTTTCCAATTCCATAAGATGGCTTGTGATTTGTTGATGCATTTCCTTTCTGTTTTTTGGATGTAGGCATCTAAAGTGATAAATTTTCCTCTTAGGAAAGTTTTGGCAGTATTCCACAGGTTTGGGACCTTGTGTGTTTATTGTTGTTATGCTCAAGGAAGTTAATGATTCCTTTTTTATTTCTTGCTGTACTCAAGTTAATTCAGCATAAGGTTGTTTAATTTCCATGCCTTTGTGTGGGGTTGAACATTTTACTTGGAGGTGAGTTCCACCTTTAATGCCTTGTGTTATGAGAAGATACAAAGTAAAATTTCAATGATCAATAAATTTGATGACATAATCAATTTTGGAGAATGTCCCATGGGCTGATGAGAACAATGTATATTCTCCAGCTTTTG
>CAUYPK010164541.1:0-11362 GCA_963574355.1 Loris lydekkerianus | reverse complement strand
CATAGCTGTGTACATTAATGCGATCACGGGGCACCATACACTGGTTTTATAGACCATTTGACACATTTTCATCACACTGGTTAACATAGCCTTCCTGGCATTTTCTTAGTTATTGTGTTAATACATTTATATTCTACATTTACTACGTTTCACATGTACCCTTGTAAGATGCACTGCAGGTGTAATCCCACCAATCACCCTCCCTCCACCCATTCTCCCCCTCCCTCCCCTCCCTCTCCCCCTTTCCCCTGTTCTTGGGTTATAACTGGGTTATAGCTTTCATGTGAAAGCAATAAATTAGTTTCATAGTAGTACATTGGATACTTTTTCTTCCATTCTTGAGATACTTTACTAAGAAGACTATGTTCCAGCTTCGTCCATGTAAACATTCTATCTTGAGGGTTTTCTTTCCCTAAAAGTTATTTCTAGCTAATTATTGTCACTTAGGAATGTAATCTGTCAGGCTGTGTTGTTAATGCCCTTCACAACGGGGGCTGTTTCCGTGAAAAGAAACTGAGTTACTGGGGAAAATTAAATACTTGGAGGAGTTGATTATTTGGGGATTTTCTTCCAAGGTGACAAATATCATCTGTCTCATCAAAAAATCTTGAATTAAGCCTGGTGCCTGGGTTGGAGAAGCAAGAATGGGCCACAAACCCTCTAAAGGGGAGTCATTTATGCCACAGCACTCAGGGTGTCCCCAGAGATGTGAATGGCGTGAATGTGTTTAATCTTCCCAAGTTTGAAGGGGGGACGGTGACATGAACAGTGGTCAACATGAAAGGAAAGGCCACTTTAGGGGATTCTATCCTTTAACCTGCCTTCTAAAATACAGAATTAAAATACTCTGACATCCTGGAGTTTATAGTCCATTAGAAAAGGGGAAAGAATAAAATTGTCATTTTCAATTGTGTGTTTCCTGTTACAACAAAACTTTTCCAATAGCAATATCAGAAAGAACATAATCTCTCAAGTTAGTCTGTCATAATTTAGGTTTAAACTAAACCTTTCACTGAAAATAAAGTTCCCCAACAATAAAAAATATATGAAATACAACACTAGAAAATTTTTAAATATTATTTACAGTAAATAATTTGCTATAAATTGTAAGTGGGTTTGTGGTTTACATGCTAAATACCATTACTCAGATTATTCTGAGAGTTGCCCGAAAATGAGCGTGGACTATTTTAGGTTGTACTGTCCCTTCTTATCTTGTGTAGTATCCTGTCACTAGTTTGGTGGCATGACATGCACATTGTTTTCTTGTGCCTGGTCCTAGAACAGGGCTTAAATAAAGCAAATTGTTCAAGAAACACAAGCTCATATGATTCTAACTTTATTTACCATGTGAATATGCACTTAGCACAGAATAATCATCTTACTGTTCAAACCCAAAATGGTGATGATTTTAAGAAGCACATTGTGCCTTAGACATATTTTTACATTGCTCTTTTAAAAATCTTTGCATTTTAAATCTCATAAATATTTCACGTGAAGATCAAATGCTGTAAGGTTCTATAATTTAAATATTACTCTCCTGTTCCACCTGTAAAGACTTGCTAATTTGTTTTAAGCTGAATGTTATAGAGCTATGTGGTGGGATCGATCACCCTACGAACTACATTTCAAATGGACTTTTTATAGGAACCATTGATGAGGACAGTGAAAGAGGCTTGTTGGAAACTAAATGAAGAAAGGGTTAGGGTGAACTATGTTAGCCCAACAGGCATTGAACCTCTGCAGACTGCTGGGCACTGTCTTAAGTATTAGAAATTCATCAGTAAATAAGAAATACAGAATTAAAATATTCTGAATCCTGAAGTTTATCGTCCAATAGAAAAGTGAGAAGAAAGACAGACAATACAAAATAACATTGTGAATATGTCAAGTTTGTATTATGCTAGAAGGTGGTATGTGCTATGGGAAAAGACATAGAGACTTTGCCTCTACCCCGTGAAATAAGTTGGCAGGAGGCAGGTTAGCAGGAGGAAACAGACAAACATTCATGGGGGCAATCACATGCAAGAAATGCGAATACCGGAAAGCCCAGTGCTATCGAGAAGTTTATACCCATTTCACAGGGAAGTGGGGAGGGGGTATGTGCGCAATTTAGGGTAGAGAGAATGAATTCTGGAAAGGGTGAATGGTTCCTCAGAAGAACAGGTGGTGTTTCCTCTGGCTGGTGTGGACTGGCTCCCGTCTCTGGTAAAGACTTTTTCTTCCCTAGCTGGTGAGATTTTCTGAGAAGCAGATGGATGACATTGGGTTCCTTTTTGAGAACCCTTTTGGCAGGCCAGGGGTGCTCAGAGAAAGCACTCCCTGCGTGTGCTGTTCCCCAGTTGCCCTAAGTTTGACTCGCCAGCACAACCAAGCGATGTATTTTGGGGCGACCTTTCCGGAACCCCTTCCAAAGAAAGCTGCAGGGTGAGCTGTAGGTTTCAGTAGGACAGATGGGGTGGGGCTGGATGAGAATGTGCCCTCCAAATCAAGGTTACACAGAAGGGAGGGGAATCAGGCTGGGGCCTCCCAGGGAGAAACCTAGGAAGAGGAAGTAGCTAAGACAAACACCCCCCCAAAAAAAACGCAAGCACCTGTCCTGAGTCACCGCCTGCAGGGCAGCATGGCAGAGTGCATATTTAAAGTGCTTTTGTAAAGCCAAGTGTGTGCAAAATGTTTTAAGGTATTTTCAATAACAGGCAGTGTTACTTTTAAAGTTCCACGGGAATGGCCAGTCACTGATCCTAGGTGACATTAACAGTCTCCAAGTTTGAATTCAGATCAAAAACTAATTATACTCAAGAAAAATCAAAGATAACATTTCCTTGCCACCCAGGGTAGAAGACTCCTTCTTGTCACCCAGATGGATGCTAGACTAGAGAAGTCACACACACCACACCTCTGCCCAGTGTGAGTGAAAAAGGAAATGGCAGATTAGCTTGTGTAAGAATTGACACAGAGGCAGTGAGTAACTCCAACTGGATTGGAAAAGACATTTAACATCTCTAATGGAACAGAAGCATTCACAAATATTATTCTTCCCAGGAAAGGGCTAATGTCTTCCTAGAAAAAAAGACACTCAGAGGCTCCAAATTGTTCTTCTGGTGGATGAAAATGGGCTCCCATTATTTCTGCTCGTGCCCAGCATTTGATTTGCCATCCATCTTTGGGCTGGAATTGTGGCCTTAAAAATAATCAACATTTTCCACCACCTGCAGAACATCATCTGTACTTGGAGCTCATTTCCTCCGTGTTCCCTGCAGAGCCCCATCTGCTTTACGTACCTTCCTTCTCTCCACACGATTAAAGCTGCTCCCGCTACCTGAGCCACGTGCGTCTCTGGCTTTATGGAAAATGCCTCGAACTACCACGGCCTGCTGTGGGGAGATGGCTTTCATAATATCAGAGTCTATGCCTCCAGAAGTACCTGTCATACTCACATTTTACATATTTGGGGAGAAAAAAGTCTATAACAGGAAATGTGTAGTCATTTAAATTATGTTGTCAATATTCTGATTATTAAAAACCTTCTAAACAAAGTAATGACGTATAAATGCATAGCCTTTAAGATGAACTTATCTACCTAGAAGACTTATGATACCTTCAAATGAATCCTCTTCCACATGACTAAGAAGACTGTATTATAGTGAAACGTCATGCTGGGTCTTTCAACCTGAATGTTTTATAAGTAATTTTGCAAGTTACTTAGTGCTTCAGAGAATGAGATGTGGCAAGTAAGAAATTATCTTGTGAATTATTTAGTAAGGTACCTGTAGCTCTTGTAAAAATGAGCAATATTTGCTAATTACTTTTATATATCTGGATATTCATATAAAGTTTATCTAAGATAAGGTATATTTTGTTTGTTTTCATATGAAATAATTCTGGTTCATATCAAACACCCAGATTAAATATAAAATTAAATAATATAATATCAAATATAAAATTAAAGCTCAAGTATTATTATGTTCCCAATCGTATTCTCCTTTCTCAATATTTACACTAGCTTATTGATATTTTATGTTCTTAAAACTTTATAAAAATAGTCTCGGTGTGTGCCACACCTTTTGTGGGCAAGGCACAATTGTAAGAGGGACTTTACCTAACAAATGCAATCAATGTAACCTGGTTTCTTATACCCTCAACGAATCCCCAACAATAATAATTAAAAAAAAATTCTAAAAATGGCAATGCCTCTCTTACTTGCATTTTCCATTCAATGTTCTAATTTTGTATTTAAGTCATATTGATAAATACACTTCCAGTTGATTCATTTTCAAATGCTTTATAATGTTCAGTTTTCTAGCTATAACTTAACTTACTTTCCACACTTTTTGAATGGGTTTTAGGTTGCTGTTATTTACCATAGCAAGCAATACTTACAACGTATTTTCTCTTACAGATGTTTAAGAATTCCTCTAAGATGCTTGACCAGCAATAATTGTATTGAAGGACATGCTCATTTTAAAATTTACTAGTTTCTGCCAACTTGCTTTCCAAAGTAGTTATTAGAATCAGGTTATGAAATGTCTAGGTGTTTATACTCTCATGAATTCTAGATACAGCCAAATTTTTAACTGTTTGACAATTTGAAAGAGGTGTAATAAATTGTATTGTAGTTTTAATTTGTATTTCCCTGGTTACAGTGGAGATGTGCGTCTCCGTGTGTCGGCTGACCACGTACTTTACTCGTTTGTGAACTGCCAGTGCACAGCCCTTGCTCATTTTTCTTTGGCGTTGTGTTACTACTTGTAAAAGTTCTTCATGTGATGCGAATCTTTGTTACATATGTGCCTTAGAAATGCCTGTTCTACTCTGGGGCTTAACTTTGCCTGCCCTGTATGGTATCCTGATAAAGAAGAGGGCTCTAACAAAGTCGCCGTGTACTCTCTGTTTATTTACCATCATGGTTTGCTCATTGTATACCTTGTTTCATAAATAATAAAAGTATTATTTCTTATTTCTTCTATATGTTCTGAACCTCTCCTTTTATTAATCCATCTGGAATTGATTTTTATGCAGGGTTAACGATAGGGATCAAATTTTATTTTTTCAGTATGTATAAACAATTCTAAATTTCTCATAGTATTGAATGCCAACTTTAAATCCAGTTTCCATTATATACATGGATTTTGCTTTAAATTTCTTAGATTAGTTCCATTATTCCAATTGTCTCTGACTGTACCGAACCTGACAATTCTATGTTGTTCTTCTTTAAGAATGTCTTGGCTGTTCTTGGATCTTGGCTTTTGCATATAATTTTTTAAATCAGGGTACATAAAGTCTCGTTTTAGTTTTGGCAAAAAAAAAAAAAAAAAATTCCTTTTAATCAATATTTCAATTACATTTACACACACAAATGATTGTGATTTTGATTGTAAATGCAATTAATGTATGTATCGATTGGAGAAGGATTAATATCTTTATGATATTGATTCTTCCAACCTATAAATACTGAAAATATTGAATATTTCTTCATTTATGTGATTCTTCTTTAATATTGCTCATAAAAAATTAAAATTTACTCTATAAAGATCTTTCCTATTTTTTGTGAGGTTGTGTTTTGTTATATCATGGATTATATTTTGAAGTTATTGTACTTTTCATTGTTTATTGGAAATATTATTGATTTTTGTGCATTCTCATATCTAACTAGCTTTGTTAAGTTGAAGACTTTCCTAATAGGCTTCAAAGTATTTCATCTCTCTGACCCAGTTCTTAGGATTATTATTAGGACTTTGTTTTACTTCTCTTACTCATATGGCAAAGACTCCAGCATAATGTTAAATGGAAATTGTGGTCAAAAGCATTTCCTTTTTCTGATGGAGGGGAAGAATTCTCATATCACTAATATTTGAACCATTTATTAAATTCAAGATTATTTTTATTACTCATACACTAAGATTTGTGTTTACACATGTATAACGGAGTTACAATTTATCCTTATATAGATGATTCTATTAAAATTATTCTGTTTTTTTTTTAACGTGTTTTCTTAATGTAATATATTGCATGAAATTCTAATATTAAACCATCTTAAGTTTAAATATTATGAGTATAAGCCAAACTTGGGTAACTCAAGTTTCTAAAATTAAGAGTTCAGTAACAGAAAATATATCTATCATGATAATCATAATACAATATAGCTATGGCAGCACAGTATAAGTTCACCAAACCATCAGTCTAGTTCTCTTGTAAGGCTACAATTTACAAATATTATTCTCAAATAATCTTTGCCAGGTCATTCTTACAGCATACAAATGCACTGTAATGATTGTCATTTTAAAAACAGAAAACTGGAATCTACCCACATCCCTATTCCTTTTGATGAAAGAAAATGGCTCAGAAGAATTATCTTAACTTTCTTCTTTCCTCCAATTTCTCCTTTAGCTTGAGTTAATTAGGCTATCTTCCACCCTGTACACCTGAAAGCCTCTTGAAAAAAAAAATCAGAGATACCCTTAGCTTTGAAAATGCGATAATGATTGCAATTATTGCTTCACTTGACCTTGAAATACCACTCGTTAGTTGATCACTCCCTCTGCCCTGAAACTCATCCTACACCTTTCTCTGATTTTACTATCTCTGCCTCTCTGGCTGCCTCCTCTCAGGCTCCCTATTGGCTTCCATTTGCCTAAAATTTTTCCAATTTTAGTAAACAGCACCGTCATTTTTCCAGGTAAATGATCAGTCCAAAATCTGCACATAATCCGAATTTTATTTTTCCCCCTGATGTGTGTGATACAAAATATTGCTAAGCCTTGATGGCTGTGTCTTCAAATGATATCGTTAACCTTCTCTTCTTTCTCACCTCCACTGCTAGTGTCCCTCCCCTGGACTTTGGTCTGGTTCGGGTCATCACCGTGCTTCTACCTCTACGCCACTGCTAATCACTCAGCACTAACTAGCCAGAACGACACCTCCAGACTCAGTCAAGCCACACTGCAGCTGAAATCCCTACTATAGCTGCCCATGGCATTCAGGATAAAACTCCAAGTCCATAATAGATCTTACAAGTAACAACAGTGCCTGGTCCCAGACTTTATGTCTTAAATCATTTCCTCCTCTTTCCTCGCCTTGTTCCACTCTAGCAAAATGAACCTTCCAGATTGCTCGTGCCTCCTGGCCTTTGCCTATGCTATTAGCTCAGCCCACCATCTTCCCCATCATTCTGGAACTGGCTCAAACATGCCGTCTCCTAGAAACCCTCTCTCAACAGTCAGCCTGCGACAGTCTTTCTCTCCCTCCATCACTCCCTTTCCCTTACCACGCATTCTACATAGATATGTAAGTAAAAAGAGCATCAGAGTTGTTGTTTACTTGTTTTTTCTCTGCCCCCCACATTTAGATTGACCAGTGTTTCCTGACATAGGAACTTCACACCTTGCTTATTGCTGCATCTCTAGAACTTAGACAAAGGACTGGCATATTGTGAGCAATTAGATATCGCTTTTTAGGAAGTGCCTATTAAAGGTGTTCTTGGGTTTGCATAGATGGTTTCTAAAATGTGAATTAATCTTTTACGTCCACAAGTTTTCGGCAGGCCCGTGTATGATAATGCACTAGACCTTTCAACCCGCATACAACCGTAATGACTCTGCAATCTCATACTTCACCATGCCAGACTCTTAAATTTGCAACCCATCAACGTCCCTTACTTCCATCTACTGAGCCCCCTTTGTCTCCGTGGTGTCTGCCTTAGTGAGAAGAAGGGTGGGATTGCCAGGACTGTCTTCCTCGTCATGTGGCTCATCTTTATTCGTCTGTCAGGACTCACAGTAAATGCCACGTTTACCAGGTTGCTTCATGTCTTTGTAAAGCTGGGTCACACAACTTTGTCTGGCACAGATCTAGTACACATTTGCAGTTTGCAGTTCTGGACCACAACTCGCTGAGGACACGAGCTCGTCTTCATCTTTGTGTCCCCACAGCCTAGTGTGGTAAGACAATGTAAGTGTTGATGTTTCACAAAGCAGGTCACCACTGAGTCAATCGGACAGCCGTGGAGTGAGGAGAACACTAAATCCAGGCTATGGAGACAGCGTTTCCATCATTTTGCCATGAACTCTTGGTACTCATTTGTTCAGGCCACTTGCCCCTCCTGAGACTTGGTGCCTTATTTCTCTAATAGAACGGAGTCAAAATGGATGCTGTCTGAGCTGATACTCCATTAGTATTTGTAGTATTCCAAACTCTCTCCATAAGAACATAGCTTCCCTAAGTGGCAGGCTTGTTCCTGTGCGTATGTGCTCCCTGAAGACCGAATGTTCAAGCCTTCAAAAGGCAATTTCTGTCAACACAATAGCATTGAATTAGAAAGCCCTGCCCTTAGATTGCTCATAGTTGGTGTTAAAATGTTGATTGATTGAATCAGGGTAAAAGCCACTAAAACTTCTCTGCCCAATGAAGACAGACAAGTTATTAGGATACACTTGGTGAGATACAGGGAAAATTTCAAGATACAGAAAATTGAATTTACTAGTTTTACCCAGCAGGCCAAGGCTTACATGCAATAGAAAAATATTCAGTGAAGTATATATTGTAGTTTAGTTTCTCTGTGTTGCTAGAAGAGTGAGAGACCCAAAGTCACCCTTGAAATGTGATTATAACAGATGCCAGGCGGCTCAGGAACTCAGCTACATGTGGTATGTCAGCCACATCCAGGCCAATAAGTTTTATAGTCCATTTGAAATTTAAATTGTTTATAATATATTTCTTTCTTCTTAAGAATTATTCCAGAGCAAATTGGAATAAAGATGGAGAAAACTCTTTGATTAACAAATTGAGTAGTAACTAGTAAGGTGATATTGTTTTAAAGGTAAGAATGACACTTCGCTGCAAATATAGGTATACAGGTCACACAAAACATTTTTCCCTTACACTTGACTCATGTTGGACTTTTTATTAAAATATACTATATACAGACTTGCTCCTGAGTGTGAACTTCAGATTGTACGTGGGTAACATGGGAGGGAGTCGGGAATAGCCTTATTCAGGAGCGAGAAGCTGTTTATGTTCTGGCAGGAATCACCCTTCAGGAGCGAGAAGCTGTTTATGTTCTGGTAGGAATCACACTTTCCTTTCCTTCACTGGCTCCTTTCTGGTTTTCTCAGTCTTCAGTCAGAGGCCCAGCCATGCAAGGAATTGAGTTCCTGTGAAGTGAATTACTTGGGAGTTATAGATCGTTTGAGGATACGGATTCAGTCTTGTAGGTAGCAGGAAGACCTTTCTAACGCACTCATGTCAACATAACTAAACTGGATTATCTTGGAAACTGCCATTGCTGAGGACAGGGGCATGTCCCTAGAGTGTGTTCCACATGCTCCCCAGTGTTTGAAACGTGTCATTAAATCGTGTATTTATAACAATATACAGTGCGGCAATTTTCGAATCTATAGTTGCATTGTGAGTCAGATGCTAAATTCTTAATAATCCCGAAGGACATTCTCATAAGGCAGTCATCTGAAAACAATATTGGAAAGGCACAAGTTTATCACTTTCTTCTTCATTAAAAAGGAACTTAGAAATTCAGAATTTGCCATTTATAGTAGTTTCTGATAATTTCTGTTATATAAAGACACTGTGCATATGGGAATAAGATTCTTAATTTTTCCCCTTATGACATAACCAAAGGAAAATCTATGTAGTGTAACTACCCCTTTTCCTTCTTTTAGATGCTGGATATCTGAAAAATCGTTAATACCCACATGTCCCTTAAGATGTAATGGCTAGTTAATACGGAACTATTACACTGTGTAACATAAATTGTTACAAAATAATTAGCAAAATGCAGCGGCAGTAATTATCATATTCCATCAAAACAGAACTTACATATTACCTTTTATGTTTTCTCACAATTAGTCTTAAAATTTTATACTAAAAACTTTAAATCTTTGCATAAAATGCATACATACCTGTATGCATTCCTTTCTTAATGTTCCTAAAATGACATTTTATTGAGGCAAAGAATAGTATTTCAGTGTGTGAATTGTAGCTTGCCACTTTTCCTGCTCCAACCCTTCCCATGCCCACAGATTTTTATTTGTTTTTGTACCAAAATGCCAAACCCTACCAGGACAGCTCAGCTTTTGGGGGCACCTCCCGCCCCGTCTCTAACCTCCTAAACTCCCTCCA
Source organism: Loris lydekkerianus (assembly GCA_963574355.1). Taxonomy (NCBI): domain Eukaryota; kingdom Metazoa; phylum Chordata; class Mammalia; order Primates; family Lorisidae; genus Loris; species Loris lydekkerianus. The sequence goes on along the minus strand of CAUYPK010164541.1, from coordinate 1,231 downwards.
TTTTCCCTTTCTCACTCCCAGGCCTCTTTGCATACCTCGGCAATGCCAGGAACAGTCCAGAATTAGAACATTTGCATTTCTGGAAGATTTTCTCCAGACATTCATGTGGCTTGCTGGATAACTAGCTACCTTATTTATCCAAATATCACTTTTTCAGTGAAGTCTTTTCTAGTTCCTACTAAATTAAAAAATGCAATCCCAATACACACTGAATATCCTCCCCTTCCTTAATTTGGCTTATACTCCTGCCATTATCATGTGCAGGATATATGTGTGTGTGTGTGTATAATATATATATATAGCTCTTGGTAGTGGGTTGTTAAAAAAAAAAAAAAAGCAAAAACAATCAAAGGAAGGAGTGTCAGACATTTGAGAGTTGTGTGCCATAGGCTGATTGTAACAGAAACGAGATAAAACTGAACCAATTAATTAATGGATTTTTAATTAGGCAAAGGTAAATTTACATTTACATCTAACTGCAAGGTTAGTTGTAAATGAAAATTGTTGTAAGAATCATGTCAGAAAGTGACAGCACCACTAAACTATATGGCGGCTTTTTTGCTGTGTCAGAAGGAAGGTAATTCCAAATAGGCTGAAGGTAAAATTGGAAAAATAATTATTTTATATTATATTAAATTATAATATAGTTATATATAAATAAAATTTTAATTGTTTTGCTTATTATCTATTTTTCTTCCCTACCAAAATGCAAGAATGTAAGCTCCCGAAGTTCCCAAATGCCTATGGCACGGTGGTCCCCTCAGCACCTGGATCTCTGCCTTCCTTGTGCCAGGCGATCGAAGCTATTTGGTCGATAGAGGAGTGGACAGAAAGCAGACAGAGAGCTGGGGTCTGACCGGAAATGTGTATGGCAGGGGACATGGAAATACAGTTTGGGACCCAGAAGACACTGGAAACAAAACAAAACATTAGCAACTAATCAGTCTTAGCCAATTGATTGTCTTTAAAGTTACTGAGGTCGTGAAGGACAGAGACTGGGCACATGGGACCCTTTCGTTTTACCTGCTTACTGAGGCTCCCTTTACCAGCATTATTTTGCATGTATTGGAAAGAGGTTTCTGTGTCTTTATTTTATTTTTTTTTTAATTAAATCATAGCTGTGTACATTGATATGATCATGGGGCATCATATACTAGCTTCATAAACCATTTGACACATTTTCATCCCAATATTCAACATAGCCTTCCTGGCATTTTCCCAGTCACCGTGG
>CAUYPK010164539.1:0-17121 GCA_963574355.1 Loris lydekkerianus | reverse complement strand
GTGTTTAATATATTATTGTTAAAATTATATGCTTTTGTGTGAGTGTTTGTCTGTTTTGGCAGGTCACTGTGTGGTGTGGCTCTCTGACTCTCACAGTTTAAAATTTTGGCTCTTTGTGTCGAACTTGTTCGCCACCCCTGTCTTTGATGACAAAGAGTACAGGCTTCTTGTTTTGTATAATATCTTTCAATGTGTGTTTGTCTGATGTTTCCTAATAATTAGATCAGTTTAAGTATTTTTGGCAGAACCACCCCACATGAGATGCCGTGTTCTTCATGCACAAGAGGAGGTGCATGATGTCTCTTTGCCCCATTACTGGAGATTTTATCTTTGATCACTTGTTTAAGGCATTGCTTACCAGTTTTCTCTACTGTACAGTTACTAGTCTTGTGAGTTTCTTAAGGAATAGAGTTTGAATATGATTATGATGTTCTGAAAAAAACTCTAGACTAGTGCTTTCCAATAGAGCTCTTGCAATGATGGAATGTGGAATGTTAAATTCTGCACTGTCCAATGTGGTAACCATTGCCACATGTGTTACTGAACATGTGAAATAAGGCTAGCGTGACTAAGGAAATGTAAGGAGTATAATTTGAGTTTGAGAATTTCCAGAGAACATGCTATACTAGCATTTATTTTCTTTTTTCTTTTTTTTTTTTTTTTCTGTCGAAGCAGGAACTCAACTTTATTGCGTCAAGCAGCTGCTTATATAGAGCGTGGGGAAGGGGCAGGGAAAGGAGGTGGGGGATGAGGTGGTGTGATGGGTGGTAACAGGGTTGGGCCAATGGCATGGTACCACGTTGGCTGTATCTAGGTAAAGGCAGTTTCAGGCTGGGCCTTGCTGAGTCATTGCTACGTGGAAATAGCTAGTTAGGCTCGGGAAGTTGCACTAGGCCTCAGGCACATGGCAGGGCCCAACAATTCCCTCTTTTGTTTTTTGTATGGCACAAAAACATAGCCCCTGTCTTAGGTTACCTGCTCTTGCAGTTTCAGTCTTACCGTCATGGGGATACAAACATCAATGGTTTGGTCCCTGTCTTAGGTTGACTGAACGCAGAGTGATCTTACCTGTCTTTGGGTACTTTGAATGTAATCCACCGTGCAGCCTCTCCCTATCCCTAGCATTTATTTTCTAAAGTGTATTTTCATGACCTGATTTCTTAAAATTCATTGAGAAAAAAAAAGATCCAGGATCAAATACATTAAAGATCCTTGTAAGTATGTATATCCATATAGCATACCTTTAGAAACTCAGTACTGTGTCCTGCCATCTTGGGATCTATACAGCTTTGTTTTTTCATTTGGTCTAATGCTTGGGTGTAGGTGAAATTGCCCATTTGCTCTGTGAGTCCCAAAACAGCTCCTTAATTAATTTGTGTAAATGACTTGCTGAAAAGCAAAGCCAAGTCTGGGAATTGTGGGATTTACACCTAGGCCAGCTGCTTGACTCCAAAAGCTGAGATATTTCTGGAACAGCAGAAATGGTAATGGAGAAAATGGTATTGAGGTTCAGGTTGCCTCATGAGATTTTTGTCTAAGGTTGACGAAGGTAAGAGTTCTTCAAACATATATTACTTAGTATATAGATTCCTCTTTACCAATGCAAGACCAGAAAGTGTTCAGCATTTACAGAATTTGGTCATCTCCGTCTTTCTAAAGGAATTATTAATGATTATTGTCAACTCACAGCATAGCTGTATGAGGGTGTGTTTCTTTCTATTTAAAGAGAAAAATTTGTGGAACACAGTAGTGAGTCAATACCTTACTCAAAGTCATTGAGATTAAAAATTGTCATACAAATGTGTTGTCATAAAAGCATCTAAGTGCCTGTGAATATCACACACATAATCAGTTACTGAAGGGATTACAGGATGTTTGAAAAGTATGAAGGAAGGAGAGTTGGAGGGGAGAGAAAAGTGAAAAATTTACTAAGACAAAGACATCTTTAAGCCAGTGATAGAACCAGCCATTGGCTGGTCTGAATTAGATAGGAATGAGCTATGAATTGGTAATTCCTTTTTTTACTTCAGCTGCAGTTCCTTTGGGAAGTTCTTTGCTGAGCCAGGATTAGAGAAATTTTATTCCTGTAACTGTAGCTGTTGTTTTGACTGGCTCGCCCCAGCAGTTGATAGCTGCAATTTGAAGAATTCTCAAACAAACAGACTTTGTCTGGTTGATGAGTTCAAAAGTCAGATAAAATTGTGAAAGTGGTAATTTAGTCATTATTGTTGTTTAAAGCTATAATTCCTAGGTAGATGGGTTTAAAAGTAGAAAAGTTTTGCAGAATGACTTCATCTTCCATAAAGCAGATCTCATTTTCTTTTAAAGTACCAGGGGAAGCTGTGACCCAGCAATGCCCCAATAGACCTTACAAATGGCTATTTGCATGTGCTGTTTGGCATATATTTGGGAAAACTACAGGGGAAAACCAGCTTTGGAATGCTGTACCTTAAGACATATGCTAAAATACCTTGTAAAGATTTATTTTATTGCCAAATATAACATTGAGTTACCAACTGGAAGTGTACATATTCAAATTTTTGGTGGACATCTTACCAATGAGTTCAGCAGGCTTGCTTAATTGTTGAGTTTTTTCCATTCTTTTGTGCCTGCTTATGCTACCACTAGAGGGCACTGTTGGCAGTGACATCAAGAGAAAGCAAACTAAAGCATTTTGCTAAGTTTTTTGAGATCTTTTTCAATTTTCATTTTAGCTAGTAAATTAAAATGTACATTTAAAAGATGGTTTATTTACCATTTTATTCTGTTTAATGCATCCCAAATACTTAACTTTTAGACTCTTCTAGTATATTGATTTAATAAAAGATAAATTATTATCTTTATTTATTATCTAAGATCATTAGATTTATCTTTTATTAGATGAGTTCATTTAGAACCCATCATCAAATTGGGTTCTAATTTTCTAACAAATGTTAAATGTAGAATCTGTTAGTTTTTTTCCCTGCAATGTTATACACTCTTGCACATCCTCTTTTGGAATGTTGTTGAGTACTTGGAGACTCATTATTTTTTATTTCTCAAATAGTGAAACTATTCTATTTTCCAAATCATACCTTTCCTGATATTTACCAGAAGACATCAAGATGGCAAGTTGAAATAGTTCAACTATTTTATAATAGATGGAATCTTTTCTATGAAGAACTGTCTAAAATTAAAAATGATAACAGATACTCTTTACATTTTCAAACAACTGTATTATTTCTTGGAAAGTTCTTCATGTGAAGGTAAGAGTTTACCTGTTAAGAATATTTTGTATTATTATTATTTTTTAATTAAATCATAGCTGTATACATTAATGCATTTATGGGGTACAATGTGCTGGTTTTATATACAATTTGAAATACAGCAAACTTTCACCATACTTTCTTAATTATTGTGTTAAGACATTTATATTCTACACTTAATAGATTTGATATGTACCCTTGTAAAATGCACCACAGGTATAATATATTGTATTAGATAAGATATTTTACTTGTAAATAATGAAAACCAAACCAGTATTACTTATGAAAAAAGGCAGGGAGATCAATTGTTAGAAAACAGAGATGTCCAATGGGGTGTGGCTAACTAGAAACCAGACATCTGTCAGGATTTAGTCTGTCTTTTGCATCTGCTTTTTGCCGTGTAATTACTTCATCTTTTTTTATGCACAAAAGTATTTTCTGCTTTTTGCATCCCCATGGCAAAATACAGGGTAGCCATAAAATTCGTGAGCAATTTTAAATTGCACACGAACTTTATGGCTTCCCTATATACCACTTGAATGATCAAAGTGATAAAAGGTTTTAGTTATCTAGCTGGAGTGGACTGTTCAGCATTCTGTGATACTGTCACCCTCTGGATGGTGCAGTCTACGGTATGGCCATTGGCTCCCAAGGTCATGGGCCCACTCCTATATTGCCTGCACAGTGAAGTGGATCTCCTGGTTGGATGCTTTGCTCTGTGGGTTTCTACAAACTTAGATTTGTAAACATTTCCATACATTTTTATTTGGTTTGTTTCTTCTTTCCTGTCTTTTTTGGGATGGACCAAGTATTTTTTTTTATTACTTTTTTTTTTTTTTTTTTCCTGTTTGTTTTGTGGTTAGTCTAGCACAGACGTGCTTGAACTTCAGGTTGCATTATTATCACTTGAAGGACTTTTAAAGAACACAAATTTTTGAGTTTCACTCCCGGAATTTCTGATTTGGTAGGTCTGTGATAGAAACAAAGAGTTTGCATTTCTTTTGTTTGTTTATTTATTTATTAGAGACAATCTTGCTCTGTCACCTAGGTTGTAAAGTGGCACAATCATAGCTCACAGCAACCTTGAACTCCTGGGCTTAACCAGTCCTCCTGCCTCAGCTTCCTGACTAGCCAGGACTACAGACACATGCCACCATGCCCAGCTAATTTTTCAATACTTTCTGTAGAGATGAGGTCTCACTATGTTGCCCAGGCTGGTCTTGAACTCCTGGCCTCAAGTGATCCTCCAACTTTGGCTTCCCAAAATGCTAAGATTACAGGCATAAGCCACCATGCTTGGCCAAGACTTTGCATTTTTATTAAGTTTTCAGGTGATGCTATACTTTGATCTGGTGGCTATACTTTGAAAACCACTACTCTACAATTATAATACACACCCTAACTTATTATAGTCTTTAAGTAGTATTTTATCATGTCACGAACATTGTAAAAACTTATGCTTTCCTTATTTATGACTGCTTTCTTTGTTATTGTCATAGTTTATTTCTACATAAAAATTCCATGTTATTTTTATTTTTGTTTTCAATAACAGTGTTAAAAAAAATTTTTTTTTAAAGAGTTAGTCTTTTAGATTTGTCCATATATTTACTGTTCCTGGAGCTTATCATTCTTTTGCAAAATGCCACATTTCCATTTCGGATCATTTCCCTTTAGCCCACAGAATTTCTTTTAGAATTTTTTGTAGTGGAGATCTGCTAGCGATAAATTCCTTCAGTTTTCGTATGTTTGAAAATGTCTTTATTTCACCTTTGCTGAAAAATATTTTTGCTAGCTAAATAATTCTAGGTTGGGAGTTTTCTTGTATCTTTTTTCCCCTGAGCTTTAAACATATTATTTAATTGTCTTTTGGTTTTTATCAGTCTTACAATCATTTACTTGAATATGTCTTTTTTCTACTACTTTACAGATTTTAGTTTTAGTGTTAAGCAATTAACTATGATGTTCTTAGGTGTTTTCTTCTATACATGTTTGGAGTTCACTGCGTTTCTTGAATACATGAGGGCTGTCTTACATCAGTTTTGAAAAAAGTACACAAACATTATCTTTTCAAATATTCTTTCTCTCTTCTTTTTCTAGGACTTTAAGTACAGATATATTAGAACATTCAACAGTGTTTGTCTTTTTCTCTTTAGAAAAAATCCTTTTTATCTCTGTGCTTCAGTTTGAATAATTTATTTTGACTTGTCTATGAATTCATGAACTAATTCTATATATCTTAATTTCACATACTGTATAGTTCTAGAAAATTCATTTGGTTCTTTTTAGAGATTTCATTTCACTGTTTAAATTCTTCATATTGTCATTAATTTCAACCATATTTTCCTCTATTTTATTTAACATATTTATAATAGCTGCTTTAACATGTCTGTAAATTCCAGCCTCTGGGGTGAGTATAGATCTGTTTTTATTATTTTCTTGATTTTAAGTCACATTTACCTGCTTCATTGCATAGGTTATTTTACTTTTATAAATTATATGTGGGATATTATGTGAAAAGACCTATGGGTACAAAACAGATATATTTCTTTCTATGTAGGGCACATATTTCCCTCTTCCAGGCAATAAGGTTGAGTGGCTAATCAAGGCAGTCCCATTAGGAATTTAGTTGGGATGGGGACAGATTACATTTTGAGGTTACTTCAGTTCCGATCTGGTTTCTAACATCCCGAGAATGAGCTCTTTTTTGTGTTTATTATGGCTGTTCTCTCTAATTCCTATGAGACCATGGAGGTCTCCTACCCTTCCAGCCTTTATCGATAGCCCAGCATTCATGAAAAGTCTTCCAGAGAAGACTGACTGGTAAAGAGGGCTGGTTGTGCTCTGTGGGGATCCTCTGGATCCTAACATTTTGTTCATGTTCATGTGGCTATTATAAACTCTATTGGATCCTCCTTTCCCTCAGAAGGAAAAGAACCCCTCTTTTTATGATCAACCCAATCATCCCAAACTCAAAAAATGCCATGGGGTAGGAAAAGGTTCTTCCCTGTCTGCAATTTAACTCCTTTGGACTTCTTTGCATTCATTATATTCTTTTCATTTATTCATTTTCCCCTTCTTGTTACCATGAGAGTATGGTCTACCACAATCTTTTATATCATAACCTAAAACAGAACTCCTCTAAATTATTTGTAATCCTTGTGAAAACCATTCCAATTAGGGGTTATCATTTTTATTTTATGGATTAAGAAACATCTTCGGGAGGACCACTTGCACACACCATCCTACTTGTAAGCAACAGAATCAGAATATCCACACAGGCTCCAGAAATGTGCACCCACTTCCCTTTCCCAACCTGCTGCCTCGACTTCTGCCATTATAAATGTGGTGCTGCAAAGTGATTCTAAAAAACAAAATGTTCTGTGGTCAAATCAATCTAAGAAATCCTGTAGGCTATTTCCCCCTATTTAAGATTCATAATATCCTCCAGGATGTTAAAAGTTTTACAGTAAATAACTTATTTAATAGAATGTTTTGTAAACTTACTTGACCTCAGGACTTTCCTCCACCTCAGCAAATAAAGTCTATTAACAGTCCACAGAACTAGAGTTATGTGGAGTATATTTTGTGCAAACAGCACTACATTATTCTGTCTCCCATGGTCTGTGCGTTATATCATTCTAAAAGGTCATTTCTGCATTATTTAATAATAATTCAACAAAATTAGTTGACAGAACTACAGAGCTAAATATTATTAATTTCATTATTTACGATAGAGGAAACACACATTTGCCTAAATATTTAATATAAATCTACTTTAAGCCATGTGCTTCTTTAAAAAAAGAAAATGGTAAACATAGGAAAGACTAAACAATTAGCATAAAAAATACATTTTTATTTCAAATATATTCTCTTATCTAAATTATGAAATGAGTTGTGCTATTCATATCAGTAAGGAATCATTTTGGAGCATATAAAATACTATTTTAGAAGAGTTTTACTGTATTTTGCTGTGTATGAGGCACACCCATGTTTTTGGCCAACTTTTCAGGAAAAAACAAAAACTTTTGTCTTAATGTTTTAAATGGAGGAGGAAGTGGCTGTGCGGTGGCTCCTTCTTCTCTCCTGAGAGGTGAGAGGTACGAGGCCTGGAGCAGATTGCTCCAGAGAAGCAGGAGCAAGCCCAGGTGGCAGGTGACAGTGGTCTGGACAACCTGAGCACCAGACCAACTGTCCCCTGCCAGCCCACTCTAGTCTCCACACCCTCTCATTTCCCATTCCCACCAGTGTCCATTGGCAGGAACATGGCCACAGTGGCTCCACTGGGAACCTCAGCAGGCTTATTTCTCTGGAAGATGGTATGAGGGGCCAGGGGCTGCCCCGCTGCCCTGGACACCTGACAGGAGATCCCTGCCCTTTGTGGGCTGCCTCATCTCTTGCACAGCTGGCCTGATGTTGAGGCCCCTTGGACATCTTGCTGAGGAGGGAGGCCTGCCCTGATGATACCCCAGTGAAGGACTCTGCGTTTTCATTTTTGTTTAGTGACTAGACCGTGACCTCTTTGAGCCGTCTAGGCCTTGGGCACTCAGTAACGTCAGATTGAATGGCATCAGCCTTTCCCTAACTTGCAAATCCTACAAATCAGTGGAGGACTGGTTAAAATGAGACTCCCGAACCACACTCCAGTGCACTGACTCAGCTCTCCAGGAGAAAGACCTGGGTATTGTTAACAAGCATCCTAGATGGTTTGGGAAATTATATACACTCAACATCTGAGGGGTTTAGACAAATCAGAAACTCAGAATTACAATCTGTGGGCTCAGGTACCCCAAGCTTTTGTGCTTTGTTGCCAGGTACCCTCGCAGACACAAGCTTCAGGATGAATTGAGGCCCATGGTGAGCAACTAGTTGAACTTGGTCTCAGAATGCGGCTTTCTCTGACCGCGCTCAGGGACTTTCCTTCCCAGCGCAGTGTCCCTGCAGCCTCAGCATGGGGCCAGCTGCACGAGAGAGGAAGCAGCCTGGACAGGGCAGGGACCTACTATCAGGAGCCCAGGGCAGGTAGGGCCAGCTCTGGCTCCTCACACCAGCTTCAGTGCAACAAACCCGTGGGGGTTCTCAGCAGAGCAGCTGTGGCCACATTCCCACGGACGGACACGTGGAAAGTCTGGAGACAGGGTGGGCTGGAAGGGGACAGCTGGGGACGTTTGGGTGCTCAGGTGGGCCGGACCACTCTCACCTGCTGGGGTTTGGGGATGTAGGCTCACTCCTGGCTTCTCTGCAGCGGCGCCTTATACCTCTTGCTGGAGAAGGAGGCGTCACTGCACAGCCACTTCCCCCTCCTTTCCTGGAGGTCCTGAAGGTGTCACGCTGTTGTTGGCAGCCTGCCCGCTTCCAGGATGGCTGCGGAGGCCGTGCCCAGTGCAAGTGGCCCCGCGGGCTGGAGGCTCCTGCAGCTTGGTGCCTGCCCAGTGTGGGGGGAGCACCGAGGTGGTGCGATTGCCATATTCCAGGGTGTTCTTTTGCATGCAGATATCGTTACTGCTTTCTAGAGTTACACTGTTAACGCATAAACATACATGAAAGAATTAAAAACATTAATACAGATATGGAATTAGTACTACCCATGTACAATGCACATCCTTATTTTTCCCTCAAAAATTTGGGCAAAAAAGTGTGCATTATAAACAGAAAAATATGGCATGTCAAAATAACAAGGAAATTCACCAACTGGAAATCTTAGAACTGTTCATACATGAGTCACAAACACAGAAGTATATTTTTCAGAAGGTAGAAACATTGGGTATCACATATCACTACCTCGCATTTTTTTTTTAACCTGTTTTTTACTGCCAAGGTTAAAATAAAACCTATAAAATATGTATTTTGTTAATTCAACTTGTTAGTATGTTGTTTAAGATATTGCATCCTCATTTATAAGTGAAATATGTTTGTAATTTCCCTTTATAATAATATAATTTTTCCAATGTTAATATTAGGTGTATCCAGATGAGATAGAATGATTTTGAAGTATTTCTTCTTTTTCTATTGTCTATAAGATTTGGCATGATCTGTTTTTTGAAATTATCTTTTATTTTTATTTATAAATACTAGTTGTCTATTTTTTGAGACTTTGGGAAAAAAATAAGAAGAAGTTAACTGATGACTCCTTACTGAACCTCAGAGTCAAAGCATTCTATGATAGACATACTCTTACCTGACAATGTGAATGTTACTTTTTTTGTATTATTATATTATTATTGCTCAATATTTCGTTGCAGCAATTGTCTGATTTCTTTTCTGAATGTATTTATCTTTGTTCATTCTTTATAAGACTTTTGTTTCTAGTCCTTATCTTAAACATTGTTATTGTTATTAAAAAACAAAAAACAAAAGAAAACTACTGATATATAGTATTGTTTGGTATTATAAATAAGGCACAACAGTGTGTGAAAAATGGTCATAGATGAATAGATGGAACTAGGTGGCTTCAATATACATGGAGGTATGCAGCTTGATAGATAAGCATTGTAGACCCAGGAAATGCTCACAATTCACATTTTAGCTGGACCACTTACTAGCTGTGTGACCAGGAGAAAGTTGACTAACCTCTCTGTGCCTCAGGACCTCATTTGTTAGATGAGGATGAAAGTAAGAGCCCCAAACCTCCTTGGGTTACAGAATGTAAAGTGCTTAGCTCTTGAAGGCAAAGTGGCTGGCACATAAGAAGCACTTGATAAATTATGGAATTAATTTATGCAAATATTTATAAGCAGTGTTGGAAAATAGTAAGGTAGAGTTACATAACTGATACTAAGTGAGCTCCTTAATACATTGTCCTGTGAAATTGGATGGTACACAACTATGTGCATTCTATGATAAATGTACAAAATAAACTGCTACATACTCAAAAAATAATAATAAAATATGTATTTTGCAAGAAATGGGTTACAGTGTGTTCATTTGGTTACAACTCATGACATAAAGTTCTTATAAACTAAGAATCAGCTTGGTTTCCACTAGATCTTCTGGAATTTCTACATAATTCTAGGGTAAACAAATGTCTATGCTCTTCTTTGAGACAGAGGGAGTTTCTGGTGCAGTTTGAAAGCATCCCGACTAGGGTCTGCTGAGTGGGAAGTGCAGTGTATTGAACACAGATGTGGCTGTGACCCAGCACATGACGATGTGCTCCCTAATTCTGAATAGCAAATGTTTGCTGAGGAGCATGGGAACTCTCGACCAAGAAACCCTCGCTAAATTTGTCTTCCCAATGTTATGTAAATAAATGCTCATCAGTGGTACCTAACACTGGGAATACAAAAACAGAAAAATACAGATAGTGATCCCTCACGTACCTATAATCCTAGTTTAATCAATTGACAACTCTTGGCCAATCCCAATTCATCTAAACCTCCTCCCACTTTCCATCATCCCCAACTGGACTCAGGATGATTCTCTAAGGAATTTTTGTTAACCCACACATTGTTTTTTAATAGACCTTTAATTGTGGAAGCATTTTGGCTTTACAGAAAAATTGCAGAGATAGTACAGAGAGTTCCCATATATCCCATTCCTACTTCTTCCTATTACAATATTTTAGATGAGTATGATACATTTGCCATAATAACATGAATCAATACTGATACGTTATTATTAAAGTCTATAGTTTATTCAGATTTCCTTAGTTTTTTTGTTTTGCTTTGTTTTTACCTACTGTCCATTTTCCGTCCTAGAATTTTATCCAGGATGCCACATTATATTTAGTAATCATGTACCCTTAGCCTCCTTTTGGCTGTGTGTTTCTCAGACTTTCCCTGTTTTTGATGATTTCGATAGTTTTTTAGGAACACTGGTCATGTATTTTTCCAGGATATTTCTTAATGGGAGCTTTTCTGACATTTTTCTTATGTGTAGACTGGGGTTTGGGGATTTGGGAAGGATGATCTCAGAGGTAAAGTGCCACTGTCACTATGTCAGTGGTGATACTATCACCAGGTCAGTGGTTTCACTATCACTATGACTTATCACTATTGACACTGGCCTGATCACCTGTCAGCTTCCTTCACTGCAGTGATCCTCCCTCCCCGTTTCCATACACACTCCTGGAAGGAAATCATATGTGCAGTCCACACTTGAAGAGTGGAGAATTAGATTCACTTTCTTGAAAACATCTACATCAATTACTTGGAATTTTTTGCTAAGAGACATGTCTATTTTCCCTCATTTATTTATTTATTTATTTATTTAGTCAGTCATTTATGTACATCAGTATATATTCATAAATAGTTATCTTACATCTTGAGTTATCAATACTGACTCATTTCTTTCATTGTTTAAATTATTCCATCTCTGACCACTGGAAGCTCTTGCAGTTGTTTTCTGGGTCCCTTTGACCAAATGCCATCATGAGGAGCATTCATACCTTTTGGTTTTTAAGTCTTTTCTTCACTATGCTTCAGGCCCATCTTGTATTTTTTTTTTTTTTTTTTTTTTTTTGCCTAGTCCTAGAACCAGTCATTTCTCATTCTTTTTATTGGAAAATGGTACCAGAAACTAAGATCCGGGCTCTTGGTGGGCTCCTTGCTACTGGGTGTCTCTGCATCAAGGCCCTCCTGGCTGACAGAGCAAGGAGATATATGTACGTACCATGTATATACATATCTATAAATATTTCTATATGTAACTGTATATAAAAATGAGTTCATGTAGAATACAAATGTCTTAACACAATAAGAAAATGTGGTGAAGGCTATGTTAACCAGTTTGATGGAAGTATTTCAAATTGTATATAAAACCAGCACATTGTATCCCATAATGCATCAATGTACACAGCTATGATTTAATTAAAAAAAAAAAAAAAAAGGAAAAAAAAGGAGTTCAAGGGTAGGCACGGTGGCTCATGCCTGTAAGCCTAGCAGTCTGGGAAGGCTGAGGTAGGAGGATCACTTGAGGCTCAGAGTCTGAGAACAGCCTGAGAGAGAGAGTGAGACCCCATCTCTATAGAAAAGAACTTTACCTATTAAACTATTTGGTTGAAACAAAACAACCCCCCACCCCCACCAAAACCAAAATTAACTGGGCATAGTGGCACATGCCTATAGTCCCAACAACTCAGAAGGCTGAGGCAAGAGGATCACTTAAGCCCAGGAATTTGAGGTTGCTGTGAGCTATGAGACACCACCGCATTTTAGTCCAAGTGGGAGCAAGAGTCTGTCTCAACAAAAAAAACAAAAAATTAGTTCATACTGATGTCTCTAACTTATTATGACCTAAATTGTTCTAGAGTTTTCCCCTTGCTTTTCTGAAACCTTCCCCTCCAACAGTCAGAATGCTGGCTTCTACCACCTGACATCCATTTACACAGTTGTTTAATTCCAGTATACAGAGGCTGCCAAAAAATGTATACACATTTTAAGAAAGGAAAAAACTATATTAAAATTGTAATATTCAAGTCATGTTTGACTTCTACAATTACGGGAGGTGCTCCAATGTGATTTGTATTCATCTTTTGTTATCAGCTTATATTGAGTATTAAAATCTTAACATGTTTTCTTTTTTTAAAATGTGTATACTTTTTTTGGTACTTCTGTAAATGTGTAGTAATTTCCCGATTGTTAACACACATATTCCCAAGGAAAACCCCTTTGTCAACTAGTTGTATGATGCTTATATACAATCTGTTTTGACTTTAGTCTTAGACTCCACTTATTTCCAGTTACTTAGGTTCATACCATGTTCCCCTACCCCTCTAAGGCTTTACCAAACCCTAAATTATAAAAAGCTATAAACAAAAAAAAGCATAATATCATTTTCACCCCCTCAAATGAACTTTACTTCTTTATGTTTCTTTTAATCTATAGGTTTTCTGGTCTTATTTTTATCTTGCCATTTATATTTTGAAGAAATGGCTTGTCCTACAAAATTTTTCACATTCTAAGAATTTCTAATACTTAAGATCTTTAGGCTTGGCACCTGTGGCTCAAGTGGCTGGGGCTCCAGCCACATACACCTGAGCTGGCGAGTTTGAATCCAGCCTGGGCCAGCCAAACAACAATGATGGCTGCAACCAAAAAATAGCCGGGTGTTGTGGCAGGTGCCTGTAGTCCCAGCTACTTGGGAGGCGGAGGCAGGAGAATCGCTTGAGCCCAGGAGTTGGAGGTTGCTATGAGGTGTGATGCCACGGCACTCTACCCAGGGCGACAGCTTGAGGCTCCATCTCAAAAAAACAAAACAAAACAAAACAAAGATTTATCTTCTGCATTTTCTACATCTGGTATTTCTATTGTCTGTATTTCTTACAATCTTGTGTTTAGATTTGGAAGCCTGAGCAGATTTGATAAGAGGGAGGGAGGGAAGTGATATTTCACAGGCAGTATTGTGCGCCTGTGACATTGTATCAAGAAGCAAATAGTGACTGCTTATCTTTTGTGTGTGTGTGTGAGACACCATAACTAAAAAGACCATGGAGAGAATGACAGAGTCATGTCTCCTGATTCTCCCAGAGAAGTCATAGAAATAGTCTGTGTTCTCTGAAATAGGCCTTGGGGCCCAAAGCAGGTGCAAAATTACACTGAGAGATGGTAACGGTAACCATTGAAAAGAAAGCATCAGCCCAAAAGAAATACTTTGGTCATTATTCATTCAATTCATTCAGTAAACCTTCACAAATTCTTCCTGTGTGCTAGGGACTGGTCTAGGCAGGGGAGGAAAGAGATGAGTAAACTATGACGTTCCTCTGAGTGTTTCCCAGACAGGGGAAGAGAAGATGGGGCTAGAGATGGTCATATTCATCTAAATAAATCCCTGCAAGAAGATGCGGATGTCGTGACAAATGTTTTCATAGACCAGAGTGGGGGAAATGAGTAAAGGTTCAGTGAAAGATAACAAACACTCTAGTTTTGTTTTGTTTTGTTTTTTAAACCAGAAAGGAAATGAGTTCAGAAAAATCTTTGCAAGTTAGAAAGATCAAGATATCTTCATAGAGGAAGGGGCTATCCCTGTCTAAAACCTGTTCCCTATTATTCCTTGAACTCTCACAAGATGAAATGAGCTAGGATCAGAAATTCCAGAAAACAGAGGAACTTTGATTACGTGTATAGTTCAATGTAGTGTGGAAGATTCGGTGTGGAAGAAGACAGTCTTCTGGTACTTAATTACTTAAATTAAAGAGGGAGGAGAGAGAGGGAAGCTTATTTATTCAGTACCACCTGTTCTGGTGGGGGTTTCTCTTCTGGTGTGTGTGTGGGGGTGTGTGTGTGTGGAGGGGCTGTCGTAGATCATTCCCCGCTGGATTCAGATGTACAGGATGAAAAGCCAGCAGAGCACCCACTTCGCTTTTTAAAGCTAGCTAAGACGAAATGTTGACTGAAGAAAAAGACCCTCATGTCTGACTTTTACAAAGTAAGGGTGCTGGAGGTATTTTCTTAGCACTCTGCACTAATCCCACCCTGTTTCCCCACGGCTGGGCAGCAGCAGGAACTTCCTGATTCTTTGAACCAAATCTACAACTGAAAACTGAAAGCCAGCGGTCCTCCACCATCCTTAATGTTTGCTCCTTCCCCCGCCCCCATGGTTATGAAAGCCTGTAATTCTATGTAGTAATTCTTTTCTGTTTGAAATACATCGAGCAATTTCGACTTTTCTGATTGAACTCTGGCTGATTAAAACTGTTGTAAACAGCGTGTCTATGTCTTAAGTTGAAATGGGAGGACCAGTTTCTATCTCTGAAGGTAAAGAAAACAGGAAGGGTGGCGCCTGTGGCTCAAAGGAGTAGGGCACCGGCCCCATATGCCAGAGGTGGTGGGTTCAAGCCCAGCCCTGGCCAAAAACTGCCAAAAAGAAAAAGAAAATAGGAAGATACAAAGTTATAAAATAGAAAAAAAGAATTAAATTTTTATTTAAAAATGAGAAAGTACAGCCAAGTCATAACTGTCAACATTTTTCTAATGTTGCAGATGAAGTCAGGCCTACTTTATTCTTTCTTACTCCCTACCCCATCTGTTATTCCCAGAGTAACCACTACTGAGTATGTATATACACTCTTCCAATCCATACTTTGGTATGAATATATGTAATGTATGTTGTATGTTAAAAACAGTATCACATGCACACATTTGCCATCTTGTATTTTCTCTTCGACACTGTATTTTTGATCTGATACACACACATCTAGTTTTGTTTTAACTGCATCTTGACGATCAGTCCACGTTGAATTAATGTGTTTGCCTAGCGGTGGGCGGTTAGATTTTTTCCCCAATCTCTATGCTATCATTAAAACAATAGAATGAGCTCCTGTTGTTTTATGCTGCTTGAGTCTTGAATTTTAGGGAAACTAAGATAACACATATATTTTTAAAAATATCTCCTCATTCTTGTTTTTTCTTATAAGATATATATGCTTAACAATGATAACATGGCCATAGACTTTAAAAACAAAGAAATAGCTTTTAAATGATCCAACAAAAGAGGTAGTTTAGAGGAACAGACTTTTCTCAAATTCTCCATTCCCTTTGTTGCTATGAAGTCATGGAGCCAGAAGGGAATCATCAGTGTTAATTGTTTGTGCATCTTTGGCTTTTAAATTATATGACTGCACATTTGCTTTTGGGGTAAGTTGCAGTGAAAACTCTTGGCTTAGTTTGGACTTTGTTTATCTAGGCTTTTTTGCTTAGGCTCAGTGTTAACTTATTGTTCCCTGACAGTCCCTGGCTGAGCAGGAGTCCATGTTGGGGCACAGTATCTAGCAAGTGTGACAATTATCCTTAGTGACGGTTTGGGTAGCCCTTAACAAGAGCAGTCAGAGGCTCATTTGATGATATTTCATGCAGAAAAATAAGCTGTTGCAGAGATACAATTCCAATAGGTATGAAAATGAGTCATAACCGTTGATTAGTTTATGGTGGTGATGAGTCACAGGAATGAAAACATTTTGCCAAGTGCTTGGCAGATGACCAAATACTCTGGCTGGAACTAGTGAGATCTGACATTTCGGAAAATGGAAAGAGAATTGTCATATCCTCCTATCTCCTCATGGCAGATGTTTGTCAGCTGCCTAGAGGATTCTGTTCATTTTTGCACATACTGCTCCCTAGACTCAGAACACCCACTCTAATGCCACCACCTCTGATGGGCAGATTCTTATTACTCAAGACCCAGCTGAGCCCTGAAGCATTTCCTGAGGCACAATTGCTCACTCCCATCCCTGAGCCCTTCAGTGCCTGGTTCCTCCTGTCATTAAAACATCTATCATGTGATATTGAACTTCTCTGTTCCTGTTTCTCCTCTGCTCTCTGGGCAGAGACCCTGCTTTGTTGTCCTTATGTACTTAGCACGTGATAGACTGTAGGGCTCAATTCTTTTTAGTTTCTTTGTTAATGGATGTGTGTATATTTCCGTGGGCACTGTGAGATGGTAATAATTATGGCAATGGTAAGAATTAACACTTACCGAATACTCCTTTTGTACTAGGCATTGCCTAAAGGGCCTCAAGTACATTAACTTATTTAATCCTCCCAACACCATCTAGGCGGGAAGTACTGTAATGTTTTTCATGGATGAGGAAACTGAACCACAGAGAGGGTAAGAAACTTGTCCTCAATGACACAGCCGTGGAGTTGGAAATTGTGCTCAGTCTGACATCAGAGGCTTCATGTTTCAGTGCTGGGCTAGATGGCCTCTATTTTTTTTTTCTTAGGAAGAAAATATAAAGACAATTTTAAGGAGAATGGATAAATAATTTTACATAGGAAAATAAAAATTGAAGTTGCTAAAAGTAAGTGTCTCAGGATTAACTCGAAAGCTACACCTGAATATTAGAACTATACCTATGTGCCTGGAGAGAAGTTCATGATGTGTGGTTAAGAAAATGTTAATTGTGGCCCAATTCATAATAGCCAACACATGGAAACAGCCCAAG